>JALJCO010014306.1:0-75676 GCA_023101725.1 Atherinomorus stipes | reverse complement strand
ATGACCACATTATCTGCCTGGACTGTGAGCAAACGAATGAATGAATGATCGATCTTTAGAATGGTCCCAGGATAATTTCAGGTGGTTGCCAGATCATCGTTAAGCAAAGTAGTTCAATAACAATTTTAGGGCTGTCAAAATGAATGATCTAATGCAGGGAGATTAATCTGGGAAATTAACATGTTAATGCGCTGTCCTTTTCACTCAGTTGTGATTGCACTAAAAAACACTTTATCCTCCTTATTTATGAAGTTCATATCTTTAGAGCTTTATGGTCGATTCAGGTCCGTGTGCACAGCTGCATCGAACAGATGTTTCCATGCAGAAATCATTATATGCTTTTGAGTATTTTCATCATCCAGCTTCTATGTGGATGCTTCCTCTTAATTTACAGCTGCTGCTTTGTCACCAAATAAAAAAATAAAAAAAAAGTTGATGTAAAATGCAAATCCAGGGATCAGTAAAAAACAGAACACTGGGTTTCAAGCAACATTTATATTTTGTGGGCCAAGTCATTTTATAAAGAGATTTTCTAAGTTCCTGGATGTCAGTAACACATGCAGACGATACAGACAGGAGAAGAGAGGTCAGAGCATCACTCAGCTGCAGATCTATGCGGTGGTCCAGCAGGTTCAGACAACGTCATGCATCCGAGAATATAGCCCTGTGATTAGCACCACCAAAGTGAAACCTCTACCGGATCCTACCCAGAAACTAATCTGTATAAAGGACGTCTTTATTGCGGGTCGTGGACTGAACTGAGGCCAGAATCTGCCTCCAGAACTGTTTTCATGGTTTATATGTGAGATATTTACACTTCAGATACAGAGATAAGGGAGCAGACAGGAGGGGTAAAAAAAACAAACAGATTCAAATCAGTCCATCAGGCGGAGGAGTGCAGCGACTCCCTGTCGTCTCGCTCCTCCTCGTTCATTTTGCGCCCGTGTTTCCGAAAGTACTTGTAGCGCTGGACATACAGCTTCACCAGGTTGCTCACCTTCACGGGGTTGATTTCTCCGGTGCGGCTGTGACAGATCTGGAACAGGGAAGCAGAGTGATTAGACCAGATGCAGGACCAGCTCCAGGTCCAGGACGGGTCCAGGACCTGGTTCTGGGTTTCCTTCGTGCTGCTTGGCAGCATTGAGGCCGACCTTGTGCACAGCTTTCCTGAGGATGTCTTTGTACTCGTCCTTGTTGATGTCTTTGCGCTGGTAGTAGGGTTTGATGGCGAGCTTCACCTCCTCCACCGCCCGCTCCTGCGTGTGCAGCTTCTTCAGATACTGGGAAGAGCCAGAGACCAGTTGAAATCACCAGCAAGGAAATAAACCTTCAGATAATCTGCTAAACCAATAAAACCAGCACCTTATCTGGGTCTTTGCTCTCATTCTCCCATCCTGTGTCACCAGAGCTCCCAGTGACTCCTGACAGCCCAACAGGCATGATGGGGGGTGGGGTCTGAGCACACCCACCCCCCATGGAGGAGTGCAGGTGGGTAGGTGGCGTTGTAGTGCAGCCGACCAGTGGGAGGGAGCTGTGGAGGATGAACTGGGCTGGGCTCAAACCAGGAGGTGGAGGCACAGCAGGAGGTGGGGGGATCTGTGATGATGAGGGGGCTGAAGAAGGGGGGGCGTGCTGCTGGGACTGGCTCTGATTGGCCTGTGACAGGATCTGATGAGAGAAACAGACAAAGTCACTCTGGATGAGTTTTATGGGATGTTTCTCCAACAGAGCATGCTCAGACTGCAGGACTGAGCGTTCCAGGTGTCTCGGAACTCGTTTTTACGAGATAATTTTCAGAGGAAGTGACGTTATGAACTCGTTTTTCTGAGATATGAGCTCATAATTTGCAAATGACCCCGAGATTGTAGATTCAAAGATGGCTGTGTCCCGTATCATTGTTGCGTTTATTTAACTTCTGTATCAGATATTTTCTGTTCATAAAGTTCAAGTGTAAACGGCACCCAGTTGTTGTGTTTTACAGTCTCAGCTGTGGTCTTTTTTTCTTTTAAATACAGCATGACAATGTGTTGTTAATAAAACACACACTGAACTTGGCTGCTGTTGTCATGGTAACACTGTTATAATCTCTGTTATTTTCTAGCTAGAAATGTGTTAATTTCCAGCTGTTCTAGGCTGATTTGGAGATGTCTATTTTTTCCCTGAGTTGGTGCAACTGTAACGCATAATACCTGGTAATGATGTCACCAACTCGCGTCTGCTCGGAATCCCGAGACGACTGCACGCACCATAAAGCCTGAACTTCCAGTTCTCAGGTCCACCTCTGTGGAACCAGCTCCCAGTTTCTCCTCTACCTTTATGATCAAGTTTAAAACTTTTTTTAAAAATAAAGCTTCCCATCAAAGCGGGTTTGGTGACCCATGTACAGCCTCTGTCTCAGCTCGCAGATTACACTCATCCGCCACTTTACCAGGCCAGACCCTGGTGTGATACAGCCAACCAGGTGTTGGAAACGTTCCTCAGAGATTTAGCTTCATATTGACATCACGGCATCACAGAGTTGCTGCAGATTTGTCAGCTGCACATCCATGATGAGAACCTCCCGTTCCACCAAATCCATGATTTATTTTTATTTATTTTTTTACTTGTCCTGTGCAGCATCATAGCAGCAGAATGATGCTCTGGCTGCTTTGTTGTGTTGAAAAGATTTACTTTGCCAAGAGGAGTTTTATAAATATGAAGCTCCTCTTGATATGCTGAATTTATTCATTTAATTTAATTGAATGCTTGTTTATAGACGCATTTTACACAATATTGCTGGGCCTGACGAGAGAGAAGAAAAGGTTTAGAAAAGAAACGATCAAGAGTGGAACAGAAAAAAATGAGTGAAGAGAAGAAAAAAAAATAATTAAGAGGTATTAATTCAATATCTGGCATTTACTGGTTTAATTTTTTATCCAAACATTTCACACAAAGTAATGTGTCTCTATGGAGTCCTTCACTTTATACATATGAAGGTGGGTTACTGAAATATTTTCAGTCTTAGTTAAGAAAGGTTCTGGTGTAAACTGTAGGCTTTTTTTTTGTGGGGGGGGGGGGGGGGGGGGGGGGGGGGGGAATAAATGTTAGAAAGCCATCTAAGAAGGAGATTTGGAGTTTGTTTTTTTTTTTGGTCTGCCTCGCTCGTCTTGGACTTTATTCCTCGGTGTTTATAGTACGCTCTAGTTCTATGCCTTTTCCCTGAACAAAAACAAATAAGTCCTCAGTCTGGGAGATTCGCTCTTCGGCTTCCTCTGATCCTTAATGAACATCCTTTAATACGTTATAGTCTCCTTCCACCTCTCCAAAGGTTCCAAAGTGATTTAATAGGTTTTAAGGTCGTCTTTTCCTTCAGAAACCTCTGTGAGGAAAGTGCATGCATCCTCTCCTCACGCCGCCAGAACCGCAAGTCTCATTTACTGGTCTAATTATCAGAGAAAACCATCTATTTAAATCAGCTGGTTTCAGTGCAGAGAGGAACTCCGCTGCTGTGCTTCTTCATCAGAGCTGAGAGCTACAAACGTATATTTGGTAACCTGAAGGATGTTGCTGCTGCAGAGCATGCGGTGGTTTACGCTGCGGTTCATGTCTCACCTGGCTGGTTGCCTGAATGAACTCCTGTGCTTTCGCTCTGCTGGCAATGTTGGCCTCCTCCATTTTGAAGAGCAGAGCGGTCACTGAGAGGAGGAAGGACTGAGGTCATTATTTCAGGAAAACATCATCTCATATCAGTGTTTTCTGATGTATTTCTAAGCAGAGTGTGAGCTTATCGTGGTTTCTATCCAGCCTTCACTTCAGTTTATAACACTGAGAAAACATCTGGGTCATTAACTGAAGGACAAAAAGTGTTCACAGCAAGTTTATCTCAGCGACTTTCTTTAAGTTTGTAAAATAATAAAGCCAGATTTCTTCCTAAATGATGCTACAGATGATCGTGCAACAGTGTCTCTCCATTTCAGAGGGGATTTTTCTAAAAAGGTTTTTAATGGTCCATACTAAAAACTGGGTTTTATTTCCATGATGATCTGAAATTGTAGGTTTAAACAGCCTAAAGTTGGGATGAGGTGCAGCAGGAAACTGTTAGAGAGGGGACCGTTTTCACTGCTGCACCACTAAAGGCCCATTTATGGCTGTGTCCGAATGTACATCCTAAATGCTATGAATGAGGTAATGGAACTTAGAAATAAAGACAGACCCATCATTAATCAAAATAAAATATTATTCCAATCTCTAAATTTTCAATGAAAACTCCAACCAATCCTTGCAGTGGGGGCCACTGAAAACTCCAACCAATCCTTGCAGTGGGGGCCACGCCTAGGACTGGCCGAGGGACCTGCCTGTCAGACCTTTGCTTGCTCATTAGGAGGCGGAGGGAATGATGGGTGGGTCTTTGGAGTGAAGCGGTTTTGCTGTGCTTTCTGAAATGCAAGATCGGTAGGAGTTGCTGTAAGTGGTCGGACATGCCACTGCCACATTCACTTATTTTTCCCCCGCCTTTTCTGAAATAGACGCAGCTAAACTACCTCCTCTACCGACGCTGTGTTTGCAAATGTCGATAGCGGTAAATTTCAACAAAACACTGCCCCCTAGAGGGTGTATGAAGCAACATTCATAACACCGCAAAACCGGACAGAGGTATGTAGGCCAGTAACGAAGACAACATTTGGTACGGACAGGCCGATTTCATCCATATCCAGAGCTATGAAGCTACCTTTACCCGAAACATTTCCTGATATCTGAACGTGGCCAGGAGGCAGAAAGGCTGCGAAGAAGTGACATGTTTGAAAAGACAACACTGGTTAAAGAGTGGACGGGCTTTGCCGCAAATATTCCACAATACAAGTCTGAAAGCAGCTTAAATAAATCCGACATACGGGTCTACATTGGGGAGAAATCAAGGATTTAAACTAAGTTTTCACAATTGGATTATGGCAGTTATCTGATAAAGCATTATCAGATTATGCCATCTACACAAGGACTTAAAATGTGCGATTAATTCAGAAGTTTAGATAAATATTAATTTGGTACTTTTTGGTACGCATGTAAACAGGTTCATGTAGACAGCATAATCTCATTATGAGAAACTTGATTAACACCCCTAGATTTCTCTCCAACAGTCCAATATATCGCAAGGGACTGTACTTTCATAGCACTTTTCCGGTCATATGGTGACTACATGTCACCTGTCACCCATTTACACACCAACAGGGACGCTGGGAGGCAACGTGGGGTCAGTGACTCGCCCCAAGAATGACATACCGACCCTACGATTGATAGACGACTGCTCTTCCCGCTGAGCTAGTCGCCTTTACTGTAGCTACTGCATGTAGACCCGTGTTTCTAATAGATTTAGTTTTATTTAGGAGAATTATTTTTTAAAAAATGAAGAAATAAAACTTTAGTAAAACAATGAGTGAAATTTTGATTGTTGTTCTAAATCAGAGGTGTCAAACTCCAGTCCTCGAAGGCCACTATCCCGCAGGTTTTAGTCGTTCCCTGCTCCAGCACACCTGATTCAAACCAAATGGATTGAAGACCCAATAATTGAAGTCAGGTGTGCTGAAGCAGGGAAACAAAGACCTGCAGGACAGCAGACTTCAAGGACCGGAGCTGGACACAAACCATGATGAAGGCGTTTTTCTAACCATGTGCACCTCTGAGGAGGAACTTACATGCTAGAACACCTCCGGTCGTGCAGTCCACTCCAGTCTGCAAACTCCAGGGGAGGGTGGAGGCAGCTGGAGGAGGGGGTGGCGGGGGCTTGCTTGCAGATGAGGAGGATACCGAGGATGAAGATGAGGGGTCAGATGAAGACAGAGGCAAAGAAATGGAAGCGAGACCGCAGCCTGCTGATGAAGACGAGCTTGGAGGGGAAGCCATAGACTTCGGCTCATCGTCTGGAAGGGGGGGCTTGGCTGTGGGTGTAGACAGCGTATTGCTAAGACCAGTTCCTTGGAGAGGGGGGAGGCTGGATGGACTGGAGACCAGGGGGGTTGGGCTGGTTTGAGTTGGACAGTCCTCCGCCAGGAAAGATGGGTCTGGTGTCTTACAGCTGCTGTCCACAGTCTGAGAATCGGGGGACGACTCCCTGGTGTCCCGACAAGGAGGGTTGGAGGGTGGGGGTGTGTGTGGTGGGGAGGAAGAAGGAGGCAGCACGCTGGTGGAGGAGGATGAGGAGGAGGAGCAGGGGACCGGACCAGGCTGTCCGATCTGTGGACTGACCGACTTGCTGCCCTCTCCACCAGCTGACTGGACATCGAAGGACGCTCCGTCCCAGCATTCAGAGGCAGCTTTGGTTTGGACGCCATCGCCGGCCATCATTCCGGACGCTCCGCCTTTCTCCCTTGTCTTCTTGGCCAGCCGACGGCGGCGCTTCGTTGCCAGGGACGAAGAGGGGGAGGAAGCAGAGGAGGAGGTGGATGTGATGGAGCTGGGTTTGGTTTTCTTGGATTTCAGCGTCGGGGTGCCGGTCAAAGATGACGACGGCGCCGCCAGGCTGCTTCGTTTCCCCACGCTGGTCAGGTCCTTGCCACGGCCCCCCATGGACAGCGGCTCTGAGCACGGCTTGAGGAACGGTGACCTGCTTTCGTTATCTCTACAGAACACTACCGCGATGGAGCCGCCCACCACCGAGCTCCCTGCTCCGCCTCCTGCACCTCCCGACCCCAGGAGGTCCATGCTCAGCTTCCCAGCTCCGACCGAAGCCCCCGTGGTGCTGCTCACCCCCTCACGCACCAGCACAGACACTTTGGACTGCAGCTTCCCTTTCCGACTGCTGCCGCTCTCCTTCTTGGATTTCCCGGAGCGGCTCAGATCCTTTCTGCTGCCTTTGTCCCGGTCTTTGTCCTTCCCCATCTTACGGGCTCTCTTCACTGACGATAAGCCCGGCGAGATGGGGGCGGAGCCTGAGGTGACCGTTAGCGAGGACAGGCACTTCCTGGTGCTTCTGCTGGAAGAAGATTCAGACTTCTTCAGTGTGCGAGACTTCTTTTTTGGGCGACTTTGTCCAGACTTGGTGATGCTTTTAGATTTGGGGCTGGGAACAGCTGGTTCTGGAGGCAGGGCAGCAGGAGGCGTGTCCTCCAGGGACGGGTAATCAGAGTCCAAAGCTTCGCCGTCCAACGACAACATGTCGATCTCAAGCTTGTCCGAGTAGCGATCCGACATGTAGCTGTGATACCTCGGAGGAGACAGCGACTGCGACCGGCTGCGACTTCCCCGGTCCTCCGTGTCTCCAGCCGAGTGCCACTTCCTCTTCTTCCTCTTGTGGGGTTCGATGGCCTGCGTGGGATGGCAGGGGGACTCTGGGGTGAGTCTGGGGGAGCCGGGAACGGTGGTGGTGGTCGTGGTGGTTGTGACTGTGATGGTTCGCTTGATGGCAAAGAGGTCGGATCCGTTGAGGTCTTGGATGGACGGAGGGACAACAGGACGCCCGTCCCGTCGGCGTTCCCTGTCGTGCTGCCGCTCTCGGTCGCTGTCCCTCTTTTCCCGGCTTCTCTTGGACCTCTTGGAGAGGCCCCGCTCTCTGCTGCTGGAACGCCGCTTGGCCTTCCTCTCCCTCTCCCGCTTCCTGGAGCTGGAATCTCGGGCTGTCTCACTCCCCCTGTGGCTGCTGCTGCGATTGTGATCCCTGTCCCTGTCTCTATCCCGGCCTCTGTCTTTATCTCCATCTCGGTCTCTGTCTCTTCCTCTGTCTCTGGTTCTGTCCCTGTCTTTGTCTCTTTCCTTCTCTCTATGTCTGTCCTCTGATAAGCTTGAAAAGGAGCGCCTGGAGTGTCCTTTCCTGGAAGAGTTGCCGGACCTTGACGCCTCCGGGCTGCTGTGCCGTCTCTTCTTCCTCTTCCGACTGCTGCTCCTGCTGCTCCTCCTTCCTTTAGCTTCTTTTTCAGATTTGTGTCCTCGTTCCTTTTCTTTCCCCCTCTCCTGAGCCCCTTCCTTCCCCTTCCTTCTCTTTTTCCTCCTGACTTCCTTCTCCCCAGCCTTCCTGTCCTTGCTTTTCTCGTGTTCGCGGTCCTTGGAGCTCCGGGAGGACTTGTGGTTCTGGCTGGCTTGTTCTGCAGGAGGTGTGAGAGGGGAGGAGGATGTGGAAGCCTGAGGGAGGGGGGTGGGAGGCAGTAACGGCTGAGGAGAGAGGGGGGCGGAAGTAGGAAATGACAGATATCTTTCCTTCCTCCTGCTGACGAGCTTCGTCCTCAGATCCTCCACTCCAACCACAGGCTCCTCCTCCTCCTCCAGCTCCCGGTCGTCCTCCCAGATCCCCTCGGTGCACACGGACACAAACCCGTCTCCATCGAGCACCCTGAGGATGCGCTCCGGCTTTGATCCGAAGAAGGAGACGTTGGGCGTGTCCAGAGAAAGGTCTTCCTCAGCAGCTCTCTTGATGGCCCCGTCTCTGTCGACAGCTCCCACGATCTCCCCCTCCTCTATCTCTGAATGGTCGGAGTCGGCCCGCTCCACCTGCCCCCTGCTCCCTTCAACTCGCCTCCTTAGAGGCAGCTGGGTGGTCAGGTGGGGGCTCGGCAGGTCCGTCAAGGTGTCTGTGGAATCCGGAGGTTCTTCCTCATCTTTCTCCTCGTCCTCTACCTTCCCATTTCCCTCTGTTTCCCTCTCTTTGTCACTCCCATCATCCACGTCTGAAGCTGGCGAGCCAGTGGGGTCAAAAGGGTCATATTTCTCCCCTTCTCCATCCTCCCCCTCTATCCGTCTCTCTTTATCTCCATCGGTTGGACTGAACGGATCGTACATCTCCCTTTTCCTTCCATCGTCTTCACAATCAACACTCGGCTTCATTGACCTGGAGGGGAAACAATCCAGAGAGGTGGCGTTGGATGAAGGTGTAGCAACAGACTGCGCAGAAGTAGAGGACACTCTGGCCGCCTCTCTCTGGCTGCTTACATGGTTTCCGAACACTGATGAGTCGCCACGGCGAGAGGAGGATGTAGAGAGCGGTGAAGATGGATCAGACAAAGGAGATGACACTGAAAAGGTGGGTGAGCACAGAGGAGGGCTCTGGGATTTCCCTTCAAGGTCTCCTTGGGAAAAGGAGGCAGCAGGCCTCCTTTTGAAGCCTGGTGTTGGAGTCAGGTCCATGGACCAGAAAACCTGGTGGTGAAGTCAGCCTGAAGGCAGCACGAGGAAGGCGAAAGGGATCCAGGAGCAATCCTAGGAGAAAGGAAACAAGTTTTACAAAAAAAAAATTAAAGAGAGCATCACCAAAACAAATTACACATCCATCTGGACCAAGTTTAAACCTTGTTTAGGACTTGTTGTAGTTGTGAGATGCATTAAGAGATCATTGTGGTTGTGATTTGGGGCTGCGCTAAATATCCAAAGTTTACCTTTACGCCAGTGATATTAGCCTGCATGATACACAGTCGTCCTTAAATTTATTCATAAAAGACAGAAAAAAAAAAATCAGCTTTGAGTGAATGAGGTTAAATGATAATAAATAACAATAAAAAATAAAAAGTAAATAAAAACTAGTGATGCACGATATAATTGGTCCCCTATCTCAGCCTTAAAACTGAATATCGTACATCGGCCAACCCACTGATATTTAACCAATATTCAACTGATCAGCCCGCTGTTTCTAAAGTCTAAAAAAAACAAAAAAAAACAAAAGCTTCTTCTTTGAAAACTTCTTTTTTACAGACTTTAAATCTTCTAAAGACTAGGAGTGGGAAAAAATATTGATACACTGAAATTTCAATTTCAATTTTCAAATGCTGATATATTGGCATTTAAAAACGCAGTATTGATCTATTTTACCAACGAAATCTTGCAAGAGTTTTTAACAACGATAAAATCTCACAAGATTTTGTACGTAAAATAGATCGATATTGCATTTTTAAATATCAATTTGATGTCGACATATTAAAATACTGCGATATTTCAGTGTATTATTTTTTCCCCACACCTATTTTTTTTAAGTGTAGGAAACAGCTAACAAAACAGCTATTTGCAATGACAGCTTATTTTTTTCAGCTTTAATATCGGCATCAATATTGGTTATCGGCCACATGAGTTTCAAAATATTGGCATTTTGGATATCGACCAAAATTCCAATATTGTGCATCCCTACTAAAAAAAAATTATGAAAATCATAACATTGATTTTAAATTGTGGATCAACAGAAATAATGAAAAACAAAACAAAAAATAAAAAGTAAAAAAAAACATGACGGGGCTCCTCAACAATAATTATGTTGAGCATTTCTTTTAGGCAAACACTGGAATCAAGTGTTTTCTGTAACTGCCAATGAGATTTCTGCACCTGCTAACAGGTATTTTGGTCCACCGTTTATGAGCGATGAGTTTTAATATGTATGGAACAGTTTTTTATGGTTAAAAAAAAATTCTTTTCAACCACAATTCAAAAGTAATATTTTATTTCACTAAATGATTATGAATTTTTTTTCCTATTTATTAGTTTCTTGTTATTTGAATAAATATTGTGAATTTAGCCTTTTTTAAATGGGTGGGTATGAATAAATGAGAAAAACTGTCATATCATTGCCTAAATTGCGATAAATCACCAACCCTATTTGCAGGAAGTGATGCTAATGTGCCTTCATTCTCTTTGTACGTGACGTCTATGGCGAATCAGATCAAATCAAATTTTATTAATAAAGCACTTTTCATAGAAAAAGCAACACAGTGCTTCAGAAAAACAAGTTATACATATTAAAATAAAACAAGCCATCACACATATAACACAGCTGATTATGGTCTTTCAGACAGACTCTACCCAGATGCTCCATGGAGATGACAACAGCTGCAGAAACAGAGTATATGGACTGAGCCGTGTGATAGTGGAAGGTAACGAGAGGAGCAATGAAGATGTACTGGTGGCTATGCAGAACAGCACAATGGCTATTTGGAACTACGCTGGTAAGATAAGAGATGACAGGCTAACAAACAAAGGAAGTCTGCAGAATATGTTGAATACTTGTACCGACCACCAGGGAGCCACCTTCCATTAAAAACTTTATATTAAAGAGAAAAAATAGTTTAGCCAGTAATCTGTCTGTAGAACACCCATTTAAGTTTTGTAAAAATAAAGTCAATCGCAAAGCTGCCCAAACAAATCTGGGCATGAAAAAGTTCCCCTTTCTGCCAACTGCCAGCCACTTACCAGCGACTTGTTTCTCGAACAGAGAAACGCCTGTGTGCCCAGGGGAAACAATTTCAGAGCATAAATGAACGCCCGGAACAAGGACGTTTCCACACGCCAAGTTTGGACACCGTACGTGATGACGTATTTGCAGGACAAATCATTCAGCCAGTGATAGTGCAGTAATGGTGTACCACTTCGGTCAGAAAAAGGAGGAACTTTTTCATGCCCGCATCTGTACAGCCCCTCCCAAAACTAACCTCTATGGCAACTTTTGTTATATAATTCATGGCAGGAAACTAGGGATGTAACAATATGAAAATTTCATATTACCGTTATTGCGACCAAAATAATCATGGTTATCGTTCTTATGGCGGTATTATTGAAATACCCCCCCCCCCTCTTTAAAATATCCAAAATGGGTCTAGACCTCTACTTTTTCCTTTTAAGGGGGAAACATATCCACAATACTGTCCACATGGGTGCCTTTTTCCATGTTTTGATAAATTAACATTGGAAACTGGGACTGCTACTTCTTTTCCAGGCAATCAGGCAATGACCAGCATCACTGAGTTTTTCAAAGTGCAGTAATCAATCACAGTTCCAACAGTAATTACAATTTTAAACGGTGTTACTAATCGTTGTGAATTTTATCACAGTTAATCATTTTGCTGATAATCGTTACATCCCCACTGGAATCCCGTTAAAACTTTCTTTCTCTTGACTACAATGTTTTAGGTGTCATTAGTGAGGGCTTTTTTTTTTTTTTTTTTTTAGTCAGAATGGCTTATGTGAGAAATATTTTCCAGGATTGTGTCTGTATGATCAAACAACAGACATGGAAATCTATATCAGAATTACAGAAAACCATAAAACCAGTATTTTACCTTCCTTGGCCACAGCAAGATAAAAATTAGGATAGTTATGGATTTGCATGAGGTTTTGTTTGGATGGGTGAGGAGCAGGTAATGCATGGGTGAGTTCGTCCCATCCGGACTGACAGGGGGTCTACACGTCACTAATGGGCAACACTGACGTTATTCTGCCGGTTTACAGTATTTACAGTCCACAGCTTCCAGATTTAAATGCAGTTTTTTTCCAAAGTCTGTTACCGAAAGTAAAACATAATTGTTTAGGTATTATTACATTTTATGTGTCTGTACAGGTCAACATTAGCATGATTATTGATGATGTAAGGCTAGCTAAAACCGCTGTCTGGATAAACCAAACATTTTATATAACTTTCAATATACTAAATGATGTAAAATCCACTTTGATGGCTGCTCTGTAGTACACTTATTCTGTTATGAGGTGTACATTTGTTCCAATATTTTCTCCAACGAAGGTTTTCAGTTAGCAAGCTAGCTAATTTAGCTTCAAGGTACCTGAGAAAATAAGGCAGTAAAAAGAGCTGTAGGCTAATAAGTTACCTTCAGTCCGCCGGTCTTCAGTCCGACATCCAAACCTCCGTCTTGTGTTTCTCAGTCACTATGTATAAGATCATAAATTGATTGTTTTAAGAAGGTATCCTTCGCTTTTTGTCGGTTTACCAGCAAAGCAGCAACCCTATTTCATTAGTCGCCGCCATCTTCCTCAGCCCGAAACCGAGCAAAGAATGCTGGGAAACTGAGTTCCCGGCTGGAGGCTTGATGCGCGTCACCGCCCCGGAAGCTCTGCAGCTGCAGATTTCGAGGAAATTTATCCACTAACTACTACTGCTTTTTTTTTTTTTTTTAAGGAAAAAAAAGAAGTTTTTTTTTCTTTTTAAGAAAAAAAAAACAAACCCAAAAAACATTGACGTCTTTATAAAGTTACAGAAAAACGGTCCAGATCAACACAGACTTTAATAATAAACATAACCAATCCACTCCCACATAATTTTTCACCAAAATTCAAATAGTTGAACAAATGAACATAAAAAAATGAAAAATAAAGAATAAAAATAGATTTTAAAAAATTTAATATGATAATATAGAATGAAAGATAAAAAGAAATTTATTCACAAACTAGTTACCATGTAGAAAGCATAATGGATTCATTTAGAGAAAAAGACTAAGAAAGAAAAATCTCTTATTTTTTTAAATGAGGGAAAAAGAAATAAATGAACCATCTTTCCAGTATCGTACAAACTTAAGATACATTTTTTCATCTTCTGTGTGGAGTGGACAAGCTTTCTTTTTTTCTCATCTCTAAAATTTCTTCACTCATCTAGAAAAAATGAGAAGAAGAAAATTTACTAGAAGAAGAAAAACATCTAGAGAAGAAAAATTATATCAAATTTTCAGACTGATTAAGAAAAATGAAGATTTTGACATTTTCTAATCTAATGAAAAACAAGTACAATTGTTTATATATATATATATATATATATACACACATATATGTATTCTTAATTCATAACAAGCTTGTAAATCTAGTAAAACTGGAAAGTTTTTTAAAATAATAATAATAATAATGGATTAGATTTATATTGCACTTTTTCTTGCAGTGCACTCAAAGCGCTCACAGTAGGTCCATTATTCTTTCACTCCTCATTCACACTTGGTGATGGTAAACTACGTATGTAGCCACAGCTGCCCTGGGGCAGACTGACGGAAGCGTGGCAGCCATTTCCCCGCCTACGACCCCTCCGACCACCAATGGAACATGCAGACATGTTCATACTGGGAGATCGAGATTTAAACCGCTGATCCTTCGATCATTGGCTGACCTGCTCTACCACCTGAGCCACAGCCACCTTTTACCAAAAAATTACGTTTTTGCCATTTCTGGAAAAAAATAAAGAGAAAATACAATTAATACAGAAAAACTGCAACAGTTTTTAAAACTGTTTGAAAGTGAGTTTTTCACATCAGAAAAAAAAACAAAAAATGTGTTTTGAACAATTCAGTGAAAAATTTTAAAAAGAGAAAACCAAACATTTCTTCGTTTTTTTGTGGAAATTAATTTGTTTTCAATGAAAACACAAAATTATATTTTCAAACAAAACATTTTTTTATTTCAAAGTTGTTTACACAAAAAAGTACTGCATGTATAAAGCATGAAGTTTACACTTGATAATGACAGAAAAGAAACATGCTTCGTCCAGTGTGCAAATGTTTCCTGCTCCGTGAAACAACCAACGTTTCTCACTTCTTCTTACACAAAACAGCATAAAGCGCAAACTTACAGCTAAGACATCATGTCGAAATTACAATCAGCTTTTCAACAGAAGAGACGACAGCCATCATCCGGCTGATGCACTCGGATCTGAGGCCACTTTGGTTGCAGAGGTCCCACCATCCCATCCTGTCATTGCCCAGTCTGACCAGCATGGACCAGCAGTCAGGTGGAAGCCTCTGTTCAGATCTCCATTCTCAGGGGAAAAGGTCACAGGGATCAAGTCTGCTGGTTGATAAACTATTGAACGTTCCTGTATTGTACTGTTGCTGGTAAGTCTCCTTTCCCAGTAAAATGAATGATCCACAAATAAACCATTATAATCCAGCTGTAATAAAAACATTTTAGAATATTTCAAACTAACTTTCTCTTTGCACGCTTAATGTCCAGGCTATAAATGATTTCCATCAGAAAAAAGTTGTCGCAATAAGTCTCGAATGTGGGTTTAATTGTTCTCAGGAGAAGTAAAAAGCTGAGAAATCTGTCATTTTAGGAGCTCTGTATTATTAAGTTATCGAACCAACATTCAGAACATATTACAGAAGTTACCTTTAAACTGCTGTCACGTCTTTGAAAAGCATTTTTCATTCTGTTGCTATGCAACCGTAGCTTCGTGATGCATGGATTAAGAGCTGGAAATGTTGATTTTATCCACATTCAGCATCTTATCAGGGGTCGGGGGGGGGGGGGGGGGGTTAGTGCAGTCCATCTCACAGCAAAGCTGTTGTGGATCTAAATCCCAGCTGGGATCTGTTAGCATGTTTTTCCCATGAACCCTTGGAGCGAGAGAGTGCATGCATGATCATCGGTGATGGCCTGGCTACCCGTTCAGGGTGCATCCCGCCTCGCGTCTCCTGCAGTCCTGGCTCAGAAAATGGATGGATCGTACCTTCAAGACTTTACGTTTTCCAGGGAAGGTCAGGACTTATGCTACAGTCCAGAATGGTGGGTCCACAGGATGACTGTGCAACTTTGTTACATCATGCTGGAGGAGCAGATGAAGCTCCTCGTTGTGCGTTTCTGGACGTAAACACGATAATAAGCAGTGAGTGGGAAGCAACAGGTCAGCATCAAACTTATGAAAATGACTCAGAATATTCTGCATTCATATAAAGCTCCACAGAAATGAAGAAAGACTAAATAAAAGGTCAGCATCACTCAGTACGTCAGTGTTTTACATGATGAGAAACCATCAGCTCCACTGGGAGCCACTAGGACACCATTAAAGCCTCCATCACCCACATCCTGCAGGAACTTAAAGCTGCTGCTGAAAAAAACACGCAATAAATAAAAAAGCTCAGCGTACACCAACAGTCATGAAACCTGTTGAAGAGGATTGTGCGTTCAGTTTAGGGATATTTGTTGTGGTTACTGGCGTGTTGCTGGTACAAACCACCAGTCTAACTGGTGTGTGTGATGCATCAGCTCTGCCATCCTGTCAGCTGTACATTTAAACCATGTTTCCTCTGCTTTGCAAACGAACCTGCTCACAGCGTTTAACTAGACGGCAGGCTGCAGACTGTACCGGCTGCTGTGAGGGTAAAATAACAGCTGGTGACAAAATATACACAATAAATCATGTAAACACTTTTTTCTCTACAGTTCAGCCTGTTTTTGCTGCATGCCCAGAGCTAAATGATTATCTAATGTTCTTCAGACCTTCGTTTCAATCACAACTGATGGTTTAAAACTGCATATAAAGCTTATGAAGGCAGCATTTGGCACAGATGATTTCAGACTTCCTGGACACACTGTTGGAATGTCGTCCTCCGTGTTGGAAACCGCGGCAGAAAACAGGGAATACGACACGTTTTTGGCTGGACAGGAGGAAACATGGCCGCTTGTTTCAGGCAGAATCAAACCGCGAGGTTAAATGAGGTTTTAGGGTGAAGCGTGTTGAGCTAAACCCTAAATCCCAACAAGCCCGTTTCATCTCCGTCTTCCACTTGAAGTCCTCTGGAACAGGAGCCGGAGGAGGTGCCGGACAGAGCGAAGATGCCTCCTGCTTCACACCAGCCCGGCGTCCCTCGCCATTTTGTAAAAGGCTCCCTTCTGAGCGATGAGGTTGGAGGGAGAGTCAAACTCTGACATCTGACCTTTTTCCAGCACCAGGACCCTGCAGGAGGCAGAGCAGGTGTGAGCAGGATGATGGTGGAAACCAGAAGAGAAAGCAGACGTGCACGAGTACCTGGTGTAGTCCATGATGGTGTTGAGGCGGTGAGCTATGGTCAGGACAGTGCACTCCTCAAACTGCGAGCGGATGGTGGACTGGATCAAGTTGTCCGTCTCCATGTCCACAGCAGCCGTGGCCTCGTCCAGGACCAGGATTTTGGTCTTCCTCAGCAGAGCTCTGGCCAGACACAGCAGCTGCCGCTGACCCACACTGAGGGAAAACACGTAATTCACCTTTTATTGTCCCACACAAACAATTCGTGCTGTAGATGATGAGAAACGGAGCGAACTATGTTTCAGTCACAAGTTCCATCATGTGAATGTTTTCCTGTTTGGACAGATAGTGGGAGAGGAGTCACGGTCGGGGTTCAGGAGGTTAAACTACATGTAGGCCTGTTGTTCTACCTCAGGTTCTCTCCTCCTTCGCTGCACTCATGGCTGAGTTTGTTGGGCAGGCCGGAAACGAAGCTCTTCAGATGGGAAAACTCCAGGGCTCTCCAGATGTCCTCGTCAGAGTACGAGTCAAAAGGATCCAGGTTCATCCTCAGAGAGCCTGAGAACAGCACCGGGTCCTGGAGAAATGGGACACTGGTGTCAGAAGCTGTGTTCACATTGAGAACTAAAAGGGGAAGTTTTTTTTTTTTTCCTGGACCTATTTTCCTGCATGAAATATGTTCATTTACTCACCCAGACAGTTTTGGTGCAACTTGAATTCCTTCAAGAGATATTTAGATCCACTCGAGATCAGCGCATGTCCAATATAATGGAAGTGATGGGGCAACCGTGCAGCCTCTGAATAAGGCATTATCTGCCACAAACTCCTTCATTTCACCAATGTTTTGTTACGAAACATTAGTCGGACACCTCCTGTGAGCTCGAAGCGGCTTTTTTGTGGTGATCCATCTTAATTACATACATGTACTTGTTATGGTGTCGCATAATAGTGGCATCATCAAAGCGGCCGCAGTAAAAATGTCTGTAAATAAGGACGAATCACCACAAAAAAAGCCGCTTCGAGCTCACAGGAGGGGTCTGACTAATGTTTCGTAACAAAACATTGGTGAAATGAAGGAGTTTGTGGCAGAGTTTGTGCGGCTGCCCCATCACTTCCATTATATTGGACATATGCTGATCTCGAGTGGATCTAAATATCTCCTGAAGGAATTCAAGTTGCACCAAAACTGTCTGGGTGAGTAAATGAACATATTTCATGCTAGAAAATAGGACCAGATTGAAAAAAAACTAACTTCCCCTTTAACACCTCAGCTGATCTGATTGGCTCAATCAGAAGGAATTTTTGATAAAGCCTTTCAGGCTAACCTGACTCCCCCAGATGGATTTGCTCCCGCATATCCATCTAGGAATCATTCGTTAGAGTAGTTTTGGGAAGGGGCGAAAATACTGGCTAGCTGATTGGATAAGGCATCTGTCTATCACTACCTATGTTGGTGATAGACGGGCCAAATCAACCAATCAGATCAACAAAGCATACGACGTACTAACAGAGCGACAACGAAAACACAACCAAAAGCCAGGCTACTCTTGCTGCTGCCGGCAATGGCTCGTTAGCTCACGAACAAGAAACATGTCGGCAGTAATTACGATAAAACTTGAGCGATAGCCACGCTGGCGCTAGTTTCATCTGCTGAAGCCGCCGTGTTGTCTAGACTCAACTGTCGCTTCTCGTTACGTCACACCTCAACCCGCCTCAAAGCCAACGCTGATTGGACGTTCATTTGGTGAACTGCTCCAAATTCTCTTCAATTGAAAGTAGCCAGACTGATCTGCGAGTGAAAACCTGAAGCTCGCGAGATCAGGATGGTCTCACAAGGCTATTTTCAGGCTGGGATAATAAGCATGTCTGCACTGGCTCTGATGGTTTCTGTGGTGAATAATGTTTCTGATGGACCCTGGTAGGATTCGGTGACCTGACCAGTTTCAGGGAAGAAACTAATCGGCTGACTTAGTTACCATTGAGCTTGTCAAAGTGTTCCCATGGCATTAAATATGTCCATCATGTAAACACACAACATGGATCACTTCATCCAGCGTCCATGTAAACGTGTCGGCTGGAACCTGATCTGACTGATTTCAGAGGAACAGACGGAATATTTGTCATATAATCGTAGCTAGTGACATTATATCATGGAAGTAAACGTCTCCACCCCCTCCCTGCAGGTTAGGATTGTCACGATAACAAATCTGTTTCAATACCAAAAATAGGGATCGATCGCTATAGATTTTTTAGGGCAGGTAAAGATATTTTCTCATCAGCCTCAGCCGGTGGCCAATACAACCTGATGATATTTGGGACCGATACTGCATTTGACCCCAAAGTTAATATAATGTCAGACACAATGAAAACTAATTCTGAAAACTCTTAGGTTAAAAAAGAACAAAGCAGTTCAAATAAACACATAAAAGATAAAAAATGAGTCTGCAAACAAATATTAAATAGAGTAATTAAACTTCTAATGAACATACTGTCGTACAGTCTTCTTCCTCTTATTTATTTTATATGTTCTAATGAACATATAAAAAAGAATCAGTGCACTTGTAACAATATCAAAAAGAAACATTAAAGATTTAATCTATATAAATATATAAAAAACTGCTGACTGTATAGATGCTGGTCTGTAAATTAAGCTGAGGGAGGGTATCGGCCAACACACCCAACGAATCGACTGATGCCGATACCAGCAAAAACCACAAATATCAGCCAGCCAATGTATCGTCTATCCTTAACTGATACCATTTTGTATTTCAATACTTTTCTATACTTTTTGTAGAAAGGTGAACCACACTGATGTCAATATTTCCTTTATATTAAAATAAAGAATTTACATCTTAAAGAGTAGGTTGCTTCTGAGTGGATGACTGTGGGAGTACAAGACATCTGTAACTGGGGGAGGGGGTACAGTAGTTTAATTAACACGGTTATTTTCATTTGAATGTCATTGCATTATTTTACTCATTCTCATTGTTAAAAAGGTTTGTGTTGTGAATCTATACATGAAACATTATATAGCCATAACTAAGAAATACATTAGATATCTAAACTATCTAAATGAGTTAATTATTGTAGGGCTGGAATATTTTTAAAAAATAGTTTCAATATATTTAATTTATTTAATGCTTTGTCTCAATGGTTTATATTATATATGAAACAGAGTTCTGCGTTGCCGATTACATCACACTTACTGGCCTTGCCACGCTTAAAGAGACAGGGTTTAATTGACCTTTGTTTTTTTTAAAAAAGTACTTTTTGTTTTCAAATGCTGGTATAGTATTGTTTTTAACACTCTAGTATTGCAGTTCTATAGTGGTACCGGTATACCATGCCACCCTACTGCAGGTACAGGTGAAGTAAACGTCTCCATTCCCTCCCTGCAGGTGCAGATGGTGCCCGTCTCTTCTGAACTGACCTGTGGGATGATGGTGATTCTGGAGCGGAGCTCATGGAGACCCAGCTTAGAGATGTCCACTCCGTCTATGAGGATTTGGCCTTCTGCTGCCTCAATGATCCGGAACAGTCCCAGCGTTAGGGAGGACTTCCCAGCACCGGTGCGCCCCACAATCCCCACCTTCCAGGAAGCAGCAGCACCAACACGTTAACCAACAGCAGGAATCAGACTAGAGTTCAGTTCAGAGCAGCGAGGGAAAGACGCACCTTCTCTCCTCCATTAATGGTGATGCTGATGTTGCGAATGGCCAGGTCCAGGTCGTGGCGATAGCGTAGGCCGAAGCTTCTGATGTCTATGCAGCCGTTGGTGGGCCATCCTGAGGGGACACAGGGGGGCTCGTACTTCCACTCAGCCTGGTGGTCAGAGAATAAACACATCACTTAGCCCCACATTTCCACATCCCACTCACAATCTCCAAGACGTTTAAAAAACTGAGTGTGAACCTCTTTCTCTGTGTCGCTGTACTCTTTGACTTTCTCCACAGCCACGATGTTTGTCTCCACATCAGACGACATCCTCACCAGCCAGGTCAAGGAGGCGGTCAGCTGCACCACACAAGGGGTTAAAAACAATCACAGGATCAATTTACAGTTCATCAATATACAGACGACTGAAAAATTAATCTAATACTCTCTTCCTGGTAGATGGATAACTGTATTTATATTTTTATATACACATATAAATATATATTCATGTTAGGGGTGTAAATCACTGGTTTGATCACGATACAGTATTATATCTTATTATATATTGAGTGATTTTTAGTCCAAGCTCAGCTGGTTTGCAGCAGCTCCTTAATGTGTGCTCCGTGTATGGGGAACAACATGATGTACAGTGCAGTGATTCTAAAAGTGTGATCATGATCTGTAGAACCATGGAGGACAGTCATCTGACTTTTCCTGATTTTAGACTCTCAGGTAATGTTCTAAATATCTGCAAAGAAGTGAAATATCTCGATCATGTGATCACAGACCAATTAACAGATGATCAGGACATTCATCCTCAGTGTCGTATGTTATGCGAGCTAATGTATTGGCACGTAAATTTGGTTTTGCAGTGTTGATGTGAAGTTGACCTTGTTGAAAGCGTATTGCTCACCTCTGTACTCTGCACATTTGTGGTTGAACTATAAAAAAAGTCAGCCTTCACAGATTACAAGTACCATAATGATGCATTAAGGATACTTTTAAAAAGGCCCATATGGACTAGTGGGACTGAGCTTTTTGTGAGTGAACACTCTGCAAGCGGTTCTGAGAAATCTAACGCACAGGTTCATCTGTTGGTTAAATGACTCTGAGAACCAAATTGTTGTGTCACTGGTGAATAGGGATGTACACCGAGTACCGGTACCGTTTGGTACCGGTTCCTAATCTTAACGATACCAGGGTACCATTAAAATTCTGGACAAACGATACTCTTATTGATACTTTTTGTTCATCTACCTAACCATTGAGTTATCATTACATAGCCAAATAATCACAGAGATGGAATAAGACAGACACAATTCCCGTATTCTCCCAGCTGTCCTTCACCTACTTTTATGTCCAGGCTTCTTCCAACACCTTCTGAACAAATGTTCTCCACCACTAAATCTTTTAACATCTTGTAATGTCTTTATTATTTACTCTAAATTGTGTTATAGTACCAATAAGAGAATCGATAAATACCGGTATCGATAAGGAGTATCGATATTGGTATTGGTATCGATAAAATCATAACGATATACATCCCTACTGGTGAACATCATGTACAGTGACACACGATGCACATCTCACTTCTGGGGGCACTGGTATAAGTGTCTTCTATTTTTTTTTTTATTATTATTAGTATTGTTTATATATTATTTCATGTGATTTAGTCTTGTATTGTTTGCTCTGATTTTTTACAGACCCTGAGTCTGGAATAAAGTCTATCTATCTATATTGATACAGTGAATAGTGATTCGATGTTTGTTGATATCTCAAACTCAGTCATGATACAATTTCGATTAAATTCAATTTAGGATCCACTGACCAATAGGAAACTATTTGAAACTAAATTACAAGTAATAAACATTATTTTTCAACATAACTATAAGCTTCTACTTACTTGAAAGCGCATGCACTGCAATCTCAGTGTCACATCTATCCACTGCACAACTATACACATGCATTTTGTTGTGAAAATGTTCAAAATTAATCCATTTTCATAATAAAAGTAGGTAATATTATGAAAATAATAAAACTTGGCCGATTTTGGGATTCTGGATCAATTTATGATCAATACATCAATCTATATCGATGTATTGATATAGATTAATGTATTGTTACACCCCAAACTTGCCTTCCTTTAAATCAATTCATCATATTGATGAATTGAAAAAGTCTAAAGCCGGTGTAAACATGTCTGAGTGTTTACCTGGAGGGCATAAGAGATGGATAACCCCATAATACCAGGGCTGAGGCTTTCTCTGGCCATGACAGCAAACAAGGCAGCAAACGACACGATGCAGTTTCCCACAAACTCCAGGCGGACTGCTAGCCACCTGCAAAACCATTGAAAAAATTAGGAAACGAGTAAGAGGCTAAAAACAAGTGAAGCTACAATGTCAATAAGAGGAAATGCTGAAAACATGTCAGCTAGTTGTGCTCCTTCTACACCAGGAGTCATCCCTGACCTGTTAGCTATTATGCTAGGGAAGTAGGCCTTCTGGTTATGGTCCACCCGCTGGTCACTCTCACGGATGAACCGCTCCTGCTCACCAAAAGCTCGGATGACGGAGGTGCCCAGCAGCGTTTCACTGAAGTGGGTGTAGATGGGTGAACGGCTGACGGACTCCAGACGCTTCAGCTGCCGAGAGGACGCCACATAAAACCTCTGGAGGGAAAGAGCAGACGCGTATGATCAGACAAAGTTAAACACGCCTAACGGACAGCGATGCTTTGCTTTTCCTACTCACCTGCACCAGGAAGTAGAGCAGTCCCAGTACAGGGATGATGATGGCTACCAGCGGTGTCGCGATCAGGATGATCACACAAGCACCCATCACGTTGAACATGGAGCCCATAAACATCTTGATGATACTCGGAATCACTGAATCGATGGTGTCCATCTCCTTGGCGAAGCGGTTCACCAGGTTGCCGCTGGGGGTTCGCTCAAAGAAAGACATGGGTGAGCGCAGGACGTCATACAGCATGGACTGGTGGAGGTAGCGGGACGCCAGGATGCCCCCGATGGACATGGAGAGGGAATAGCCAAAGACCGCCACACCTGCAGGACACCAGAGGACCGTTTCACGTTCAGCATCCTTTCTGAACGACTGAGTGACCCCAGAAGCATTCCCATCATCCATCCTTCTTACCTTGGGACAGACCGAGACCTCCGTACACCCCCAGCCTCATCAGTCTGTCGGGCTGAGTGCCGTTCACCACGGGGTCGTCGGTCCACAGGCTCAGCCAGTAGTTGGAGAACATGGAAACCACGTGATGGGTGAGGAAGAGCAGCAGACTGATGAAGGACAGAAGCACTCCGATGGCTTTCAGGTAAGCCCAGAAGACAGACAGCTTGACCTGTGGAGAGAGAACGGCAGCAGGATGTTCACACCCCCCTCATGGAGACCAGACGTTGAACCGTGCGTGTAAAGCAGCCACATACCCGCCCGGTGCTGGCCTTGTCCGCCTCCGTCAGCTTCCCCGCCTCCGGGCTCTTGGCCTTGGTGCTCGGCTCCTTCTCGTCTTTGGCTGTCGGGGCCGTTTTGGATCCACTGCCGGCACCTGGACTGCTGCAGACGAGACAAGGACACAGGAAATGTCCAACAACTACATTAGGTCATGATTTAATACGCACCCGCACACATCTGATAAGCTAGTATTCCACGTACAGTCGTCCTCAAAATTATTCATACCCTCCAATTAAAGAAAAGGCTAAATTCGCAACACTAACTCAAATAACAAGAAACTAATAATAAATAGAAATTTACAAAATTATAATTTAGCGGGAAAAAAAATGCTTTTGAATTGTGTCAGGAAATAAGAATAATAACAATAAAAAAAAACGTCCCAGACACATTAGAGCACATTTCCCATGAACAGTGGCCCAAAATACCTGTCGACAGGTGCAGAAGTCTTTTTGAACATTCGAGGAAACACCTGATTGCACTGATTGCCTCAAAGTGTTGCGCAACAACATTTTAGGTTCAGAGCCCCATCATGCTTGTTTACTTGTTTTATTTACTCTGTGTTTGTTTTTAGTATTTCCTTTAAACCACAATTCAAAATCAAATGTTGTGGTTGTCATAGAATTTTTATTTATAATTACTTTTTTCAATTTCATCTTACTTCACTGAAAGCTGATTTTGGTCCTTCTTTAATTGGAGGGTATGAATAATTTTGAGGACGACAGTATGTGGTGTTCATCCAATTTCTACCAAGTATGGCTTCACATTTATTTAATTAACATTTATTTTTACATCACACTAAAACAATCTCAGCAGACCAAAGAGCTTCACAACATCATAAAACCACGTTTCTATTAAAATTAATTTAAAAAGGACAAAAAGAATATAAACATGAAAAAAAATAATAAAAGGGAATAAAATAGTTTGAAAAAAAGGTTTTAAAAAGAAATAGAATAAGAATTTTAATCCAAACATATAAGCTGGGAATAAGAAGTGGCTTTGTTGGTTAGTTTTGAACTGTCCTACAGAGAGAGAAGAAAAGGGGAGACCGGCCCGATGGCCTCTGGACTTCAGTCCAGCTTGGGAAGGACCTGCAGAAGCTGGTCAGGTGACCTCAGGGTTCTGGGGATTATCAGGTTGCAACATCTCAGTTAAATGAGAAGAGGAGCCCAAGGAGTCCGAACATTTAAAAACAATCAGTAAAATCTAAAAATTCACACAACATCTAGGACCAAATTCCCAAAAAACGAATCTATGGGAATCTTCCAGTATCTGAATAAAGCTTTACTGGCTGGAGATTCACTCACCCAACAAGAGGCGTCACACTGCCGTTCTCTACTGGTTTGGTTCCACTCTTTGGTACAGCTTCTACATGCAGGGAGGAACAAAATATCATGTTTTTAAAATTCTTGACATTAAACATCTAACTCAGAGTTTATCAAAGTGTTTTTCACGTGCACATGGAAATAAATATATAAAAATAAAAGATAAGGGGGGAAAAAAACCTAGAAACAAAATAAAAATCAGAAATAAAAAATAAAATAAGCAGAACAAAAAATTGAAATGAAATATGATAAAGTATAAAAATAAATAAATAATGATATAAAAATATAAAGTAAAAATAAAAAAAATGATACAAAATGAAAAATAAATGAATCTAAAAATAAACAAGCAAAGATAGAAAAGAAAAAAGCTAAAGAAATAAAAAAAGAAAAATAATTAATTTGAAAATAACATTAATAAATAAATGATAAAGAATATAAAATTCAAAATAATTAAATAAAACAGTAAACATTTAATAAAATAAAAATCTAAGATCAAAGAAAAATAATATATTATAGACAGATAAATCAATTACCTATAAAATAAAATACAAAATATAAAATAATTGAATTAAAACATAGATATAAAATATACTAACACACAATGAAATATGAAAAATGATATAAATAAAGTCAAATATGCACAATAAAACAACAACTACAAAATAAATAATAAATAAATTAAACTCTAAACAAATTTATAGCCCGTTTCTACTCAGATGGTCTGATCTGGGCTGCTGTGGAGAAGTGTTGGAATGGTCCAGCCCAGTCAGGCCAGTGCTTTCACCGCAAGCCCATCTGCCACTGGGCATGCAATCAAACCGAATCCCCAGCGCTAACATCATACCAGTGCAATAACAGACAACAGTGGAGGCCATCCAGCAGTTTTTCCTTGTTCTTCTTACATACTGTACAGTTGTGCTTCAAAGTTCACATACCCTCCTCTTAAAAGGTGGGAAAAAAATCAGCTGCCAGTTAAATAAGATGAAATTGACCAAAACAAAAAAGAAAACATGCAAACAAGCATGATGGAGCTCCTAAAACTACAATTTTGTTGAGCAACCCTTTGAGGCAATCATTGCAATCAAGTGTTTTCTGAAACGTCCAATAAGACTTCTGCAGCTGTTGACAGGTATTTTGATCCACTGTTCATGGGAAATAATAATAATGATGTAATATAAAATATATACCTTATTAATCCCAATTAGAGTGCCAATCAGGAAATTCGAGTTCTGCATTTGACCCATCTCAAATTGAACCTGAGAGCAGTGGGCAGCCAATTGCAGCGCCTGGGGAGCAACTGGTGGGGGTTAAAGACATGGTCAGGGGTCCATGGTGGATCACCTGAGTGCCGAGTTGAGGACTTGAACCTGGGTCTGCTGCACCAAGGCCTGCGACAGTGCCAATGGGCTACCCACTCCCCCCTAAAGGTGCTCTAATTTGTCTGGCACAGTTTGTTTGTTTGTTGTTGTTTTTTTAAAAATATTCTTTCATTCAAAATCAATATTTTACTTTTCTAAATCATAATTTAGTAATTTTTTTTATTCATTATTACTTTTTCAATTTTGTGTTATTTGAATTACTATAGTGAATTTATCCTTTTCTTTAATGGAACGATATATAAACTTTCAAGCACAACTGTACATCACAGCATGTTGTATGAAAGAAGGTTTCTGTTGGTGAAGAGAAACACGGCCGAGAAGAGGTAGAAACTTTTTGGGGGGGTCTGAGGTCGAGAGGAGTGGTACACTGATATTAGGGCTGAACGATATGGACAAAATTTCATATCTCGATATTCATGCCAGACATCTCAATATTGATATGATACGATACGATATGACTACGGGTTCGTTGAAAACCAAGCACATTTGTGGAACGTGCAGTTTTGTTTGTAACTTCCAGAGCTTTACATGCAGGACAAGCGCATAGGAAATCTATATCTTTTATATAGTTGCTTTTTCAATATTAATATCTTGAATGTTCATATCTTGATATAGATACGATAACGGTATATCTTTCAGCCCTAACTGATATGCAGCAAAGACAAATACAGTGGCACCAGAGGGTAAGCAACTTTATACCATGCGTCGTACCAAACAAAAATACTACATGAATACTTGATGTAACTGCTATTTAACTGCACTGCAGGATGTTGATGTTTTTCTGTTTACTTATCAACAGACTGTAACGTCATGCACGTAACTCCGTGTGAAGTTTCTTGTTTGTTTTTTCAACGGACTTGCTTCCAAAGAGGGTCCATAAATGGTGTGGTTCGGCTGTATTAGCCCATTTTATAATGGAAACACAAAATAGCGTACCGAACCAAACCGGACTGGACCGCTTAGTCCGGCACAGAGCCGCAGCTTCCTAATTACAGAATAACATCACAGGTATTCCTAGAGATGGAATTTGTGGAGAAAACTCTATCTCCTCCTGAGGAAGTCTTTCTTCAACCCCCCCCCTCCTCCTCAGGTAACGAGCTCCAGCACATCTTTCTGCTTTAGGACCACGAGCATTGCAGATGGGCTGCGATGACTCGTTTATTTTTTTGAGCTTTTTAAAAACATTTAAAATTTTCAGTGCTTAGTTGATGGAAACCTGAGAAAAGTTCCAGAAAAAACATGACTGAAGATAAACGTGTGCACAGCTTCTCTCACCGTTGTTGTCTGTTTGGTCGACTGCAGCGTAGGTCCGCAGGAACTCGGCGAAAGCTCCTTCTTTGTCCAACAGCTGCTGGTAGGACCCCACCTCGGTGATCTCCCCCTCTACCATGACCAGGATCAGGTGGGTCTGGGGCAGGTAGCTCAAGCCGTGGGTCACCAGGACACGGGTCTGAATACGTCCACATACATGAAGGAAAACGGTTTTAAAGTGTCTCAACTGCACCTGAAACTTTCACTTTGTGTCAACAACACACATCAAGATTCCTTTTATTTCAATGTGATGCATGACTGTCAGCTCGATATGAATTTCTGCAGCAAAACAACACGTAAAACAGCTCACTGATGTAGATAGAGTCTAAACTTAGTGGAATCAGACTGGATGACGAGCAGCAAGGAGCTAAGATACATAAAACATCACCAGCTGATTTGGGTTGGTTGCCATGGGGACCGCCTCACCTTCTCCTTCAGCAGACCTTGTGGGCCGATGACCTGATCAAAGATGTGTTTTCCTACGTGAGCATCGACAGCAGATAGCGGGTCATCCAGCAGGTAGACCGAGCGATCACAGTACATCGCCCGGGCCAGGCTCACCCTCTGCTTCTGGCCTCCAGAAAGGTTTACTCCCTGTACACAAGACAGACGGATGGGAGAGCGTTTAGGGCGGCAGTCCTGCAGGTTTTTACTGTTTCTCTGTTCCAACACACCTGACTCAAATTAAAAGGATCAAAGAGCCTATGAAGTTCTGCACAGACTCATTAATCTGATCAGGTGTGATGGAAACACCCCTGGTTTACTTCAGTGTTTCTCTGTTCCAGTCCTCAGGACCCACTGTCCTGCATGTCCTCAGTATGTTCCTACTCCAACATGCTAGCTGATACCTTCTCTCCGATCTCCGTCCCATCCCCAGCAGGGAGGATCTCCAGGTCAGGCTGGAGGGCGCACGCCTCCACCACGCGCCGATACCAGGCCTCCTTCCTCTCCTGACCAAAAATGATGTTGTCTTTCAGAGTGGCGTTCTGGATCCAGGCCTGCTGAGGCACGTAGGCCACGGAGCCCTGCAGAGCAACACATACAGACAAATGAACGTCACTGTGACTTCAGGATGGATCTGACGTCATGCCATCACGTAGGTAAGATCGCTATCTGGCCAGTACGCTGCCTCCTGGGCAACGGTACGTTTGGCTGTGAAAACGCAGCATAGATCCGGTTTTATGATCTCTACCACACCAAAACCGGCCCGTCCCAGCTGGTGGAAACGGGGTTTATGGTACCAGTTAGACTTCCCACATGTGGAACTGCTATGCTGTCAGGGACAGGAGGTAAAAGTCTGGCTAATCTTAAACAACTATAGAAGGAACTCTGAGCCTCTGTTCAGGTTAAACTTTCATTCCAGTCTTAATCTTTTATTTTTATTAGTCTCCTCTCCTGTCTTGACATTGTAGATGGAAGTCAGCATTTTTTTCCATCATCCCACATTTGCATCATGTAGTTTGCAAAGATGTTCATTAGCCTGCTTTGTCTTACTTAAATAAAAAAAAAGGAATATATAAATAAATGTATCAATACAGGTGTGTGGATGTGTTTTCATGCTGCTGTGAAAGAGTGAGAGCAGCCACCTTAACAGCTACGCTTCCTTCCACTTTGTCCATCTCTCCGAGGAGGGCAGAGAGCAGCGAAGACTTTCCCGAGCCGACATGTCCCACCACGGCCACCAGGGAGCCCTCTGGGATGCTCACGTTCAGCCTTCACACACAAACACACTCAGATTTATTTCCTATTCATTCATTACATCCTCACACATCACATATATATAGCACATGTGAAATAACAGACAATATAATAACTGTAATATTCTAATCAAAAAGCTGGAATATTGTAAAATAAGAAAGTGACTGTAACATTGTTAAAAAAAAAAAAAAAGTCACTAATATTCTAGTAAAAGTAATATTTTAAAAAAGTTACAAATATTTTAATAAAAGTATCTGATATTTTAATCAAAAAGCTGGAATATTGTAAAATAAAGTAACTAATATTGCAAAAAAAAAGTTACAAATATTTAAACAAAATTAATAAACGTAATTTAACAAAAGTATTAGTAAAATTTTAATAGAAAGTTGCTAATATTCTAATAAAAGTTACAAATATTCTGATAAAAAGCAATTAATATTTGAATAAAAGTGACTAATATATAAACCAAAGAGGTAATATTATAATAAGACCAACTTTTTAAAAAGAAAAAAGAAAATTATATTTTGATAAAGGTAATGAAAATATTTTAATAAAAGTCCTTTAAAAAAAAAAAAGTAAGTTAATGGTAATATTTTAATAAAAGTAACATCTTTTAAAAACAAAACTAAGTAATATTTTAATAGAATTAACTAATATTTTAATAAAATAACTTTAAGAAAAGTAATATCTTAATAAATACTTTAATGAAAGCAGTGGTAACATCAATAAAATATTTTTTTTTTTACAAAAGGAAGTAATATCTTAATAAAAGTCAGTTACATTTTAATAAAAGTAACTTATATTTCTAAAAAGTAAATATTTAATGAAAGTAATGGCAATATTTTAATAAAAGTAACTAACATTTGTAAAACTGTGGATCTTTGACGTCACATAGATCATCTTTCTACTGAATCTAGAGCTGAACTCATATCTAAACTCTGGAAATACTCGGACACCATCTAATATCTCCATGAGCGACATCAGTCTGTTTGACCTCCACTTAGTTCACAAGAAGTAAATGAAGCCGAAGTCACATGACTGGATACAAGCAGTAAACTGGAGGCTCTTAAAGACAGACGCCACAAACCTCTTCAGGGTTGGTGATTCAGTTCTGGACCAGCTGAAGACACCGTCCACAATGGAGATACTGTTTGGGGCTGGGAAGATTTAAATAGAAAAACATAAGTACATATAGAATTATAATCAGAGTCCACAGAAAGTCCAGGAAAGAGGACTTACAGCCTGCTGCTACTTTGTGGTCCACACTGTCCTCCTGCAGCTCTTCATGAGACAGAAAGACTCTTAAACGCTTCAGGGACACACTGGCCTGAAGACAAAGAAGAGGAAGACCGGGAGTCAAAAACAGACAAAGAAAAATTAATGTAATATCATTTTATCACAAACATTGAAATGGTTCGATTCTGTTGATGCTTTCATTTCAGATTATTTCACTTACGGTGCGTACACACCAAACGTGATTTGGGGGTCAAGGGCGTCAGGTTTACATGCAAAGTCAATGGCTGACGTGCATTGAGAAGGTGTCAAAAACCCTGCGGCACGTTACGCGTTCAGGTCTAAGGGCGTTCTGCGAATTTCGCGCATAGAGTTTTGAGATTTTGACGTGCGACACATGCGTCACGGGCAGCAGACACCAGAGTTGGAAAATCTGAACTTTGGCATCTTGACGCGGAGTGTCAACCAATCAGAGCGACTCAATGTCATGACACATTTTTTTTGACAGGACAGGAAACACCCAGAAGAACCAGGGGAATGTCCTCTCTCTCTGAGGACAGAGGAGGATAAACTGTGATCTGTGTCCGGTCCCGGTGTCTGAACGGCAATGCAAACAGGCCGGTGACAGGAAAACGAAAAAGGAAGGGCTCCTCCCGACACGTGTCAAGCACGGCTTGGCTGGACATCCCTCGTCTGTTGCGTCAGGGGCGTCAAGACGCTGGAAATCAAGCGTCTGACTTTTTAGCGACCCAGCATCCTACTTTGGGTGTCAGGCACGATTTTGATGCCCAAATCGCGTTTGGTGTGAACGCAGGGTGCAACTACTTTACTGATTTCTAAAACAGCTTCATTGATTCCTAGAACTACTTTACTGACTCTTACAGTGTGTTCAGACCAAGTGCGATTTGGGCGTCAAAAACGCGCCCGACGCCCAAAGTTGGACGCCGTGTCATTAAAAGTCCGATGCCTGTTTCCCTGCGTCTTGACGCTCTGACGCGCGGCGAGAGATGTCCAGCCAAGCCGCGCTCGCCGCGCCGTGGGAGGAGCCTCTCCTTTCTCTTTTTCCTTTTACCGTCTGTCTGCACCATGGCAGGTGCAGGAGAGAGAGCGGCTCGGCTTTATGTGATAAATAAAGCAGGGAACGTCGTCATCGGACATCTCTGCTCTGTGTCCGGTTCACCAAATGACTCCAGGTGTTCTGACTCTGATGAGTTCATTATTTACTCCAGGAGCCGCTGGCGAGCGGCACTTTCAGCCGTCTGATTCGGCCCAGTTTAACGTCCCGCTGTCCCGATGCGGGGCAGTATTATCAGCCCAGTACATCCCATCAGGACAGCAGGTCATCAAACCACCGTTCAGAAACCGGGACCGGACACAGATCACAGTTTATCCTCCTCTGTCTTCAGATAGAGAGGAGGTTCCCCTGGTTCTTCTGTGTGTTTCCTCTCCTGTCAGAAAAAGTGTGTCTGTGTCATGACTCGCTCTGATTGGTCGACGCCAAGGTTATAATAGTTTTGGATCTTTAATTAGTTTCAGTTTTTATTTAGTTTTGACTTTTTGATTTTCAATTCAGTTAGTTTAAGTTAGTTTTTTGAGCAGATTTGCTAGTTTTTATTAGTTTCTATTTTTAGAAAATTTTTAGTTTTAGTTTAGTTTTTATTAGTTTCAGTGTTAGTTTTAGTTTTTTGGGGTTTTCTTTTCAGTAAATTATAGGTGTTTGTCTGGTGTGACATTCAAAATAATCAGAAAGTTACTTGGCGTAAAACCAGTAGAGCAAAGTAAAAAGGTTAAATAGAAATAGATTTAAAATCAACTCAAAAGGCTAATGTACTATATTAATTTACAAAGACTAAAACTAAGGATGTTTCTGCAATCAATTTAGTTAGTTTTAGTTAGTTTTGTAAAGAAATGATGCAGTTTCAGTTAGTTATCGTTTTGTTAAAAACTGTCGTTTTTTTTTTATTTCAGTTAACTGAAATGTTTTTTCAATTTTAGTTTTTGTTTTTTCGTTAGTTTTAGTTAACTATAATAACCTTGGTCGACGCCCCCACGTCAAGACGCCAAAGTTCAGATTTTCCAACTCCGGCGTCTGACGCCCTTGACGCGCAAACGCTGGACATCTCAAAACTCGACGCGCTAACGCCCTAGACGCGCAAACGCTGGACATCTCAAAACTCGACGCGCAAACGCTGGACATCTCAAAACTCGACGCGCTAACGCCCTAGACGCGCCGCGCCCGACGCGCGAAACGCGCCGCAAGAAAGGCCGACGCTCCTTGACGCGCGTCGGCCATTGACTTTGCATGTAAACCTGACGCCCTTGACGCCCAAATCGCGCTTGGTCTGAACACACTGTTAGGGCTATTTCACTCATTTCTAGGTCTACTTCAGGGTTGTCTAAAGTTGGTACTTGAGAGCCGCTGTCTTTTTCAGTGTTTCTCTGCTCCAAAAACACCTGAATCAAATTAAATGGATCCAACAGCCTATAAAGTTCTGCACAATGATTTATTAATTTGAGTCAGATGTGTAGGTGTAGGGAAATATCAAAAACCTGCAGGACTGTGGCCCTTGAGGACAGGAGCTGGACACCCCTGGTCTACTTTGCTGATTCCTAGTTCTACTTTCAAATTCCTTGGACTATGATTCCCATTTCTAGGTCTACCTTACTGATTCCTGGGTCTACTGTACTAGTTTCCTTGGACTACTTTAGTAATTCCTGGGTCTACTTAACCAATTCTGAGGACTAGTTTGCTTATTCCCAGACCTACTTTACCAAGTCCTAGAACTACATCACTGATTCCTACTGTAAGACTGCTTAACTTGTTCCTAGGACAGAGTTGACAACCAAGTTTGGCCTGGAGCCACATTTTTACTGACCAGCTGAAGGCGGGCCAAAGTTACAGTTGTGCTTGAAAGTTTACATACCCTCCCATGAAAAAGGGATACCATGTAACTTTTGGCCAATATGGGCACTTGACCTGTAACTTCCCACAGGCCACACAACTGTCGCAAAATTAAACCATCGATCTGTGTTTTGGAATCATGTTTGCAGACCACTTGAGTGACAGATTTGCTCTTGGAAAGTTACAATGTCTGTTTTTTTGAGGATGGCAGCCCCCTCAGAGCCCCCAACATGCATTAAATACTGTACATTGACCCCAGAAATCATCTAGTATTACTTACATTATTAATATTATAAAATTTGGTTCAAAAGTATTTGGGTCAAAAGTTACACAGTATCTCTTTAAAGAAAAGGCAAAATTCACAACAGTAATTCAAATAAGAAACTAGAAAAGTAATAATAAATTAAAAAAATTACTAAATTGTAATTTAGTAAACTAAAATATTGATTTTAAAATGTTGTTTGAAAAAATAAACAAACAAAACTGCCCCAGACCAATTAGATCACCTTGCTCCTGAACAGTGGGCTAAAATACCCGTCAACAGGTGCAGAAGTCTGATTGGACGTTATAGAAAACACCTGATTGCAGTGATTGCCTCAAAGTGTTGCTCAATAAAATTTTAGTTTGGGAGCCCCATCATGCTTGTTTACTTGTTTTTATTTTTTGTTTGTTTTTAATATTTCTGTTGCATCACAATAAAAAAAATCTGTAACAATTTTCATAATTTTTTTTTATCTAATATTACTTCAGTCAATTTCAACTTATTTCATAGGCAGCTGATTTTTTCCCTGTCTTTAATGGGAGGGTATGTAAACTTTCAAGCACAACTACTGGTATACATTTAACCAAGCAAACTGTTTTTTCCAGCTAAACAAAACATTTTTACATCAATACCATCATATTTTGTCCAAAAATGTACTTTCATAAAGTTGTTTATTTAAAATCTGTTGCAGTGCCACACAAAGAAAACGTGTACCTTTTTCCTCCTTTCTCTCAGAGCACCTGGGCTTATCATGTTCCTGCCTCAAACCAGATGATCAAGCAGATGTACTTTGTTTTATCACATTTTCAGTTACAACTTTTGAATGAATGTTCTGAAATCTGTGTGAAATTGATGTTTTTGGGTAGCAAATATTCAGGATTTAAGACCTGATGTCACCTATAATGAAATGATAAGTATGTCATCCCCAAAGGGAAAATGCTACATGTGTGTGAGATCTCATTTGCATAATGCGTTTGTTCCATACACAAGAGGTTTTTTGTTATTTTGTTTTATTTGTATCATTGGGTGGGCTCTATTGTTCTTTATTATCTAGAAGATGGATGAGGGAGACTTATGAACCTGGTCTGGCTGCTTTTATATGGCTGCAATGCTACATGAAGTAAACACCGTGCCCACGGGAGCCTTAAGCAACAAAAAACAGTCATTTTCCTCGTCTCTCTGGTCTTTTTGATTCTGAAGCAGACTTTCTATGAAAGTTCAGTGACTGTGCTGTCCTGGTCTGTTTTCTCCACTATCTGTGAAAACTCAGACATACAGAGCTCTTCGACCTTTCTACTTCCTCCGAACAGAGGTTGGGCAGCAGCGACCTTTCCAAACTTATCTACGTACCTTACCTACCAGACTCCACATGTAATGAGTTTGTCGAATGCTATCAAAGTTTACCTGCCTGTAGGTGTAACTAATGAAGTTTAATTAGGCCCCACCTCTGAACCCTTCACTACACCACATTTTGAAGGTGGGGTGTTAATCCTGTAGCAGAGTCAGTGTAAGGAAAACACTGTGACCTCTTCATGTTTGATAAATACTTATTTCTATTTTTTGTATTTTCATTTAAGATAAAATTTTGCGTGTTTCTAGAAAAGGTTGACGGCCCAGAACATCATATTTGAAATGAGACAGCAGCGTTTGGATCGAGGCACACCAACCTGCACCATACTGCTGATGACCATCGGCAGCATGTTCAGAGGAAAACGCAGGATGTTGAAAAGCGCCAGCGACACGAAGGCCTTCTGAGCGTCCAAGACGTTCCGTTCATCAATCAGCACATACACGGTGAACGTGGACAGGGCGACCTGTACAGCAGGAGGGAAGAAGAACTTGTTAACAGGTTGCACTATTTTACAGTTAACTCTCAGGATGTTTAAAACATATTCAGTAGTTCTGCACTTTACTTGTCCTGCTGTGTTGGACTCACCAGGAAGGGTGCACAGACCCAGGTGAAGGTAGACATCGCACCCAAGTAGGCAGCCTTCTTCAAGACGCGCAGCTCGCTCTCACGGATTTCCGACACCTTGTCCTTGAAGGCCAGCTCCCAGGCGTAGAGCTTCAGCACTTTGATGCCGTTCAGCATCTCATTCATCAGCTTAATGCGGCTGTCCTTGCTCTTCATCTGAGCCACCTGCTCCCAGATGTGCAGAGAAGCCACGCATTAATCCAACCCAACAGGTACATTACCAGAGTGACCTGTCTGCATCTACGTTGAAGCTGCACCTGGTAGGTTTTGGTCTTCATGGCAATGACAGCGTTAACGGGGACCATCAGAACCATCACCGCCACTCCAGCCAGCACAGATGGACCCAGATTCTGCACAGCAACAGATAAAAATCGTGATGTAAACACACAGAGGAAACATTTCCACTGATGTCATGTCTGATGCAGAGTTACACCAGGATAAGTAATATGATTTCAAACAAGTTTCAGGTATTTGGCTAAATTTTTCTGCATTCTAACAGATTTCTCAAACATTTCTCTCTAATAACACATTTGCCGTCATATATGATCAACTAAATTACATGAAGCAAACTCATTCTAACTCCTGCCTGAGGAGTGTGCCGTGGAAAATTTGAAATAAAAACAGAGTTTATGTCTCACAAATCAAGATTTTGTTTACAACATGAAAAATGCATAAAAAAAGATGTGGGACAGGATCAACAAGAGGCTACACTGCAAAAACTCAAAAGTTTACCAAGTATATTTGCCTAGTTTCTAATCAAAATATCATCCAATATAAGACACAATCACCTAAAGAAAAACATTTCAATGAGATACAGGAACTTGTTTTTAGACAGTGCATCTTAAATCTCTTGTTAAGTGAAACAGTTCTGAAAAAATCATGTTTTGGGTCATATCTCAGATGAAAAACTTATTATGGAGACACAAAACTTCACAATACTAGTTAAATTTAGCTAAGAATGAGTTTGTCCAGGTAATTTCAATATTATCTTGAAATTAGCTGCAAGTCTTATTTCAAGATATCTTATCGAGAAAATTTTCATTTGCTCTATTGGCAGATTTTTTTGCTCATTACAAGCAGAAAATATCTTGTTTTAGTTTTTTTTTACTTATTTTAATAGTGGCCTTTTTTCTAGTGTAAAAAGTCAGTGGATTTAACTAAAAACTGCTGGAGGATCATGTCTGGATTAATGAGTGGAACAGTCAACAGCTCATATGAAAAGAGCCACATAAGTACAGTTAAGAGTTTTACAGTAATGTTACCTGCCAAAGGAAGTAGAGGGCCAGCACCACCTGCAGCGGGGCGGACCAGATCATGTTGATGTAAGTGATGAGGTCCATGAAACGCTGAGCATCCACAGACATCAGGTTTACGATCTCTCCCACTGTGGAGGTTTTACGTGCAGCGCTGCTGATGACCAAGGCCTGAAAGAGCAGAACCAGGAGGGGAAACATCCGTACGAGGTTAAAGTCCAGCTGCAGATTCACATCCACAGCATGCACACAGCAACCTCACATCATCGCTGACTCTCATCTTTATGTTAAATCAACTCCTCCTCCTTCAGCATCTGCTCGTACCTTCCTGTAGACGGCTCCGATGATGGCGGTGCGTAGACGCATGCCGGAGACAAAGCAGACGTGGAAGTACCTCTGCAGGATCAGCGACTGCACACAGGTGCATATGAAGAGCAGAGCGGTGTAGAAGAAGCCCTGCCAGGAGGGGGCGCTGGAGTCATTGACAAAGTGGATGAGAAGTCTGTAGGAATAAATAAAGACATGAAACATTACAGACATGTTTATATCAAACTAAGTCTAAATGATTTCAGTAAACTGCTACTGCATCCACATCAACTGGACTGGTGCTGATTAGGCTGTTAATTCAAATATCTGATCAGCCAATCGCATGGCAGCAATTCAACTCATTTCCACATGTAGACATGGTCTCCTGGCTTCTGCACTGAAACCAGTTACAACACAAAGAGCTAATTCTAAATTTATGCTTTTAACTGATGTTTGTGCAGCTTATCTGATAATTATATCTGATAATAAATGTCAAATTTAAGAGTTAAATTAATACCTCTGGAAATTGTGCCATCTTGGGTAAAAAGGGCAAATATCTCGCGTTCACCTGTTCAACTGCTTGTTAATCTGAATATCTAATCACCCAAGTTAACAATATAAGTTGACAGAGCTTAGGGTCACCGGTGTTTTAGTTTTGATTTCTATGCAGATGACACTCAGCTGTGCCGACATCGGAGCTCGGGTGAAAGTTTAACTACTAAAATCCAGAGTGTCTCACCGGAGAATCTCAGGCCCAACGAACATGAGGATGTCCTGGATGATCTTATAGAGGCAGGAGATGAGGAAGTAAGGCCCGAAGGTCAGGCACAGGGCCAGAAAAAGGGAGGGCTCTTTTGTTTTTCTGGGGGCTTTGACGATCAGGATTTCAGACTCTTCCACAGCTCGAGTCTCTTTGTTTTCACCACGGGGGGGCCGCTTGGGGGAATACACCGTATTCTGTTCTGTCCTAGGAAAACAAAATGGAATAAACTGTTTGAAGCAATACAAATAGAGAAGGACAGAAATGAATTATGGACACATATAAATAAAAAAGATTAATTTTACAGCATCAAAAACCTAATATGCTCCGTTTAAATATCAGTGGTGGATATTGTGATTGCTTATCGTCTTCCTGACCTCTTGACTTTCTGGCACTCGGTGTTCCAGCGGTTCACCAGCTGTGGTACAACTCTGTGGGAGCGGTCATCAGGGTTTAAAGACCAGAGGTCCTTCTCCTCCAGCGGGCGCTTGTATCCAATAACCATCATCCTGACATAAACAAGACCAGCTGGTCAGACAACACATCTGCAGACTGGCATACAAACAAAGAGGGAGGGTGTTTAACGCCACATTTGATCAAATAATTAAATTGTTGATGCTTGAAAGAGTGTGTGTGCTTATTAAATTAGAAATATTCAATTATGTTTAATTATTCTTAAACACAGGCTGGAGGAGGTTTAGGCTATTTTATCTCGACTCCTTATTATAAAACAAACAGTTTAAACGAGAAAACAAACACTGTAAACTAATCCAGGAAATTAGGGCCAGTAAGGCCACAGCAGTGCACTGTGCGGGTTTTCCCCTCACCGTTTTCCTGAAAGAAAAACAGGAGGGGTCAGATTTCTGTTTGGGTACGCCAACTGATCTCTTATCTGAGGTTTCAACAGATAAAACAAAATCACACTGCAGGGATGAAAAGAGTCAAGCTTGAGTTACAACTGTCCCTTTTTTTTTTAAATGCTAAACTGTTTTTAAATCTTTTCTGAATCAGGAGTGATGTACACACCCCCCCCACCCCCCACACACACACACACACACACACACACACGCACACACACACACTGAATTTAGCTGTATTCCTTCATGTTTTAACATCTTCAACATGAGGCCTACGTTTTCTGTATCCTGTGTGAAATTACATAGTCAAAATAAACTAAATATATTTACAGGATTACCAGGGCTGCATGTAAAATTCTGGTCTCTACAGAAAGCTGAGACATGTGAGATTACTGCAAAAGAGTTAAAAATCACAATTTGTATTACTGTGTCAATAACTTCACCTGAAACACAGTACAAAAATGTAAATGATTATCTCCTAAAAGGTAACCACATTACCTTCAGATAAAACCAGAGGATGGAGCCCCGTTCATGCAGGAATTAGTTTCCAAGTAATGAGTGAATCATTCCTGGGCGTTAAAAAGTGGTCTCAGAATGAGAAAAGTAGTACTGCCAATTGGTAAAGTAATCCTAAGAGCTACCAAAGTATTTCTGGGAATTAGTGAAGTACTCTTAAGGATTAGTGATGTAGTCCTAGGAATTAAAAATGCAGTCCTAGAATTCATAAAGTATCCTAGGAAATAGTAAAATTGTCCTAGGAATCAGTAACATTGTCCCAAGAGTTAGAAAAGTAGTCCTGGTAATCAGTACAGTAGTTCTAGAAACTGGCAACATGATTCTTGGAATCAGCGAAGTAGTAATATAATCCCACAAAATAGTAAAGTATTCCTATGAATTAAAATGGTAGACCGTGGAATCGAATGTGTAATGTGTTCCAATGAATCAGTAAAGTAACTGTAAGAATTAGTCAAGTAGTCCTGGGAAGTTGGAGCACAGTCCATGGAATCAGTGATGTACTGTAGTCCCAGAAATCAGTGAAGTAACCCCAGGAATGTGTAAAGAAGTCTTAGGAATCAGAAAAATATTCCCAGTAGCTGGTAAAATATTCCTTGAAATTAAAACAACAACAACAAAAAGATCCTAGGAATTATTAAAGTATCCTTCAGAATTAAAGAAGCATGCCTGGGAGTTTGTGAAGTATTCCTAGGAATCTGCAAAGTAGTCCTAAGAATTGGTAAATCTGTAAAATAACCCTAGAATTCAGTTAAGTCTGAAAAATAGAAAACATAGTCTTACGTATTAACAAACTCTTCCTAGGAGTTAAAAAAAGTAGTCCTAAGAATTAACAAAGTAGTCCTAGAAATGGGTAAAATATTTCTTGGAATTAGGAAATTATTCCTGGGAATTAGTGGAGTTTCCGTGTGAATTTGTTAGGTAGTCTTGGGAATTAGAAATGTGATTCAAGAAAATTGGTGAAGCATGCTTAGGAAGCAGTAACAAAGTCCCACGAATAACTAAATTCTTTAGTGAAGTTAGTGAAGCATGTCTGGAAATAAGAGTATTCTTGGAATCAGTAAAGTAACGCTATGACCCTAGCCCTAGGAATTACCAACATACGACTCAGTCGCGAACTCCTAGAATTTAGTAATGTAGTCCTAGAAATTAGTATCATGGTCTAAGGAATTAGTCAAATATTCTGAGTAGTAAGTAAAGTATTCCTAGGAATGAAAAAATTAATCCCAGGAAGTATTCCCAAGAATTAATGGGGTATTCCTGGGAATTAAAGAATTCCTGGGAACCTTTTAAGTGGTTCTACATCACTGTTTCCTAGGGCTACTTCATTTACTTTAGGATTACTTTACTCATTAACAAGGGCTACTTCAACACTTCCTTGGACTACTTGACTAATTACTAGGATTACTTTACCGATTCCTGGGACTACTTGACCAATTCCTAGTCCTAAGAATAAGTGAAGTATTTCTTGGAATTTGTAAAATTAATCCTAGGAATGAATGATGTAGTCCTAGGAATCAGTAATGCAGTCATGGGAGTTGTAGTCTTTGGAATTGCTCAGGGTTTGAACAGTTTTATGGCAGTGCTTGGTAGATGGTAATTGTTGGTATACTACGTTAGGACTGCTGCTTCCTAGTGTGTGCAAATATATTCCGGATTGCATGGATCTCATGCTACCCAGAAGAGGCTAAGACATGAAAACATGCTGTTCTTTGGGAGTTCATCCTTGTAATTTATACTGGCCATTAAAGGATCCCTCCCTCATGCTGATGGGGGGATAAAAGCAGGAGTAAGAGCCTGAAAACCACAATCACGTCACTAATCGTGCCGTTACCTGGTGATCCACCAGAATGTTACTTTGGAGAGGAAAGATGCTCCAGGTTCAGGGCAGGGATTCTGGACAAACACACAACCACAAAAAGTTCAAATTACAAGTTTTCTTTTCTTTGTTTCTGAAATAATGATCAGTTTAGGTACGAAACACATGGTACATCTATGTATGCTAAACAGTAGAATGTCTGATTAGTACATTCTTTAACTTTTAACTCAAGCTAGTCTGTCAAGAAACTATCTGATCCTCCAAACTGCACTATGACTGCAGGTAAGTAAAACAGTTTTAAGAAAACAAAAAAAAAAAACCTTTAACTCTTAAAACTAATTGCTTTTTTTTTCTGTTTTATGTCATTTTTGGTCCATCTGGTGTCTTTTAATATAAATCTGCATTTAAAAGCTGAACTTTTAATCCCAGTCAGCACCCAGAACCTTTCCCTCACATCTTCCTGAACTACATCAGTTATTTTGGTTTGCTTGCTGGATGGATGAGGCTGAAGTGTTTAGTGCAGCAGAGTATTTCTCACCGAGTCTTTGACAGCCTGAGAGAAGAGCGGAGGCTGGTCGGTCAGGCAGGACAGAAACAGAGCAACCAGCAGCAGAGCGTAGTAGATGTAGAAGGTGGCGTACCTCCAAACACACACCGTTTCTGGCTGAAAGAAGTTACAACAAACAAAAACATTTGATGCCTTTCTTTCTTCTGATGAACAATCCACTTCGGGTCTTGGAAACCATTAATGGGATCAAATCGGTCAGATGTTCAGCGTTTGTTTCTTCTTATTATTATTATTATCATTATTATTATGCTGATGATGTTTATTTATCCAGATTTGGTTTAATTCTGACCTGGTGCAGGGCCTGGAGGATCTTGGACCTGAAGGTGACTGTGGCACAGAGCAGCGCCAGCACCCAGAAGATCAACATAACTCCAGATGACTGGACCCCTTTCATTCGTTCATACTGGATTATCAGGGTGGCCAGCAGCTGCAACACAATCATACACACACACACACACACAAAAAAACACTTTAAGTACACAATTTTCTTTCCAAACCACACAGGTTTATCAGAATGACACTTTCATGGGAAAAAACGGTTAAACCTTCATTAAAACCTTTAATTATTTTTTGCAACACTGAAGACATCTAAACCAAGAAAACATTTTTCAAGATAATGTAGTTAGAGTAAATTTTACACAATTATAACCAAACAAATATATCCAACTAAAAAGTTAAACATAGAGTTAAAATAAAATAAAAATTGAAAATGAAATAAAATGTAAAATGAATTTAGAGCAAAACAATAAGATAAAAAAATTCAATTACATAGAATCAAACAAATTAAATCGATTGAAAATAAAATGGACTGAAAATTTGATTAAATTATACAGTAAAAATTTAATAAAACAAAAATTAAATGAAATTTAATTAAAAAAATTAAATCAAAACAAAAAAAAACAAACAAAAACAACATGGAATAAATAGAAATAAAAATAGAGCTGATAGAAAATAAAACAAAATATAAAACAAAATATTAAAATCATTAAATACAATCAAACAAATTTAATGAAAACAAAACAATAAAAACATGATCAAATAAATTATACAAATGAAATAAAATGAAAAGGGACAAAACATAATACAAAAAACAATAAAATGAATTTAAATAAAATTTAAAATTTAAAAATATATTTAATTAAATCGAATAAAAAAGAAAAAAAAGAATGAACAAATAATTAAAAGTCATTATAAACACTAAGGATACCTTAAAACATTAAGATCTTTTCATTTTTTAATTTTTAAAAAAAGATTAATAAAACTAAAATAAAGTCAAAGTAATGTTTACTTTTCTCCACGGAGAGAGGTAGCAGATGAATAAAATATTAAACTCACCATAGTGAGGCCCAGTAAGGTTGGACTGACGAGGTGGACGGGTGCTGTGACACCAGTACCATAACTCCTTTCCCAGAAAGAATAAAAGACATCTGACCAGCAGATGATCCACAACAGAAAGCCAACCGCCTGAAAGAAAGAACAGCTTTTTTCTTTACAAAATAAACCAACCAGTTTTGTTCATCCTGTACAGCCAACAACATCGTCCTGTTAGCAGACTGTCAACACTGGATCAGGCTTTGTCCTCCACAGCGCTCCAACATCTTTAACCATCTTCACCCGTCTGATCATTATCGTCTTCCTCTGCCTCATCAGTGATTTCTTCATCATTCTCCTCTCCATCTGTGGGTCTGGCTTCCCGTTGAATGGACTGAACAGTAAACATCGAGCTATCTGGGGCTGAGACTGCAGCAGCTGCTATACATCATTACCCAGAATGCATTTGCAAAGTAAACCACAATAGAAGGATACAGATTAAATCAATAGTTCAAGAAAACTGGACAGAGTATTTTTTAAGGTCACATTTTCACTCATATTTGAACCAGGTGTGTTGTTGCTCCCAGCCGGAGTTCCTTTTAACAATAAGTTTTTACTTCACTACAAACTTTACTCACAGTTTTTGCTTTGTTGAGGTGAGTCATGCATATGTAGCCACGGTCATGGCTGCAGAGGTAGATGAGGTAGACAGGGGCACAAATCCAGAGGTACAAGCATGGCACCCATACCAGGACAGTGTTTTGGAAACACTGGGTGAGGTCTGGATTAGTGGTGTTCCACGTCCGGTTCCAGTCCTGGCACAGAAAAAGACAATGTTGATGCAAAAATGCCTAATATATATTATCCTGAAAAACCACCGAGCAGCAGTTAAAATAAAATCTGTAACACCAAGGGTTTGATGCCAAGAGTTTGGAGAGTTATCCTCTGAAGCTGCAGTGCTGAGCTCCGGCCACTAGGGGCAGATGAACTAAAACACCGCCAGTTGCACAACACAAGTCTGATGTGATTATTTAAGATCTTAACCGCATGGTTTCTACTCACAAAACCAAAGAAAGGAGCTTAAAAGAAGAGAAAATATATATGACTGTGTACGTCCTGTGGGTGGATGTGAAATTTATGCTTAATACTTTCAAAGTCAAATGATAAACTATGATTCTCAATAAATTTAAGCTGTAAAAATGAGTTTTGATATTTAGTAATTCATCACATTTTACAGCCAAAAACACAAGAAGCAATTCTGCCAGGTGTACACGACTCCGCTTGTAATGGAAACAAGAAGGAATCAACTTTAATTTCTCTCATGTACTCTAATGAAGACAATTATTGCTTTGTATTAGCTCCATGCAAGTCCTGGCTAAACACAAACTGTTCATAAACAGAAACCGTCAGCATAAATCAAATTTTATTAGTGTCTAGACTGTTTGCTATAGACAGACTCCAATTCTTCCCAGAACCATTTAATTAGCTAAAAGAAAAACAACGGAGGAACTTTCTTTCTGGAAAAACTAGAAAAAGAAATTTTTTTACAATGTAGAAATCACTGGTACTTTGCTGAGCACTGCTTTCCTTTCTTTCTTCTGTGTTTCAACATTTTATTTTTTGTGGATTTTTTTCCTTGAATAAACTCACTGACTTTACAGAACTCATTGCTCTGATTTTGTTTTGTTTCTTTTGTTCCCTTTCATTTCTTTATTTTTGCATCTATTTATCTAAAAAACTAAATCCTTTTCCTGACATTTCAGGCTTCATTGTCTCAGGATGTTTTCATTTTCATTCTTTTTATTTTTTTATTATTCATTTTCAAATGGAATTCGGGTGGGATGGGTGTTCTGGATCAGTCCACATTAGCGGCCCTGAGGGAGTTAATAGATAAACTTACTAGCAATACATAAATTTCTATGTAAGAATCATTGTTAGCTTAAAAAAAAGTTTGATACTATATATGATACCATACTGCTTGGAAAATTGTGACAATATGGTACCTGAGGGCTGGCACAGCAGCAGTCAGCTGACTGCCCGGAAGTAGTATGTATGGTGACGGTCAGTCAGTATGATATTTAAACTCAACAATTTTACATGTGGGATTCCTCAGGGGCCAGTACTCGGCCCAAAACTATCTTCTATAAATCATCTGGTCAACGTTTCTCTGCTTTCTTTAGCTGATAACAAAACTTTTGTGTACTCAGAGGAGGATTCAACACAGGTAATTAAAAAGGTATGAGATAAAAAAAAAAAAGTTGGTTTTGATTCAAATAAAATGATCACTAAATCTTAGTTAAAGTCACTGTGATATTCTCTAACAGAAACAAAGAATGTGTTAAAACCAAGCGAGTCAAAGAAAAAGTTTCTAGGAGTGATTTAAGATGAAATTGAGTAAATCACAAATGGAAAATATAGTAAGAATGTCAAGAACAATCTGTGTTACATACAGTAAAGGACCTGTCCAGGCTCTGTTATGTCGTACACCAGTATGAAAGAAGTCTGAGGACATACAGGCAAAGCAGTCATACAATCAGTTTCTAAGTGGTCATTAGTAAGAAGTCATAGCCTATAAAGAGCCAACAAACCCTTAACATAGTCTAAATTCCAGGATTTAGTGGAATGTTGCATTTTACAAATCATGCCATAAAACACTTAATGAAAAATTGTTTGAATTGAAAAGGTATGGAGATCCTTGGACAAACAATAATTAGTACCAAACTGAGGGAACAAGGTGTTTAAGTCAAAGGAAATAAAATAGAATTAAATAAATAAAAACAGTAGAAACTGGGTAAAAAAAAAAAAAAAAATCAAAGACAGTGCAATAAATAAAAAAAAAGGTAGTTTTAGTCTAGAAGCAGGTTCACCATCAGAAAGTTGGGTGCTTTACAGGCCTTGAATAAAACAGTTTTAATTAAAAAATGTTTTATATCATATATTAAACATTTGATAAAAATGTCTGTGATAAAAACAAAAAATACGTACTCCGGTTTACAGACTGATGATTTTATTTTGTGTTATTGGCTTTTAATTATGGTTGCTGAATATAAAACAAAAAGAACCTTAAAAACTGAATAGTTTCGGAATGTTTTTAAAATTATTTATTGATTTTAAAGTTAAATTAACTGCCTAGTTTAGCAGATATAAGGGCCTCTGCTCATATCGATCATCAGTGGCAGAAATCCCGGACCCGTTTTACAACAGGGTCACTCTCAGGTATCATTCACGGCGCGAGCTTACAGAAACATCATTATACCGGACTTATTGAATTACCCCCGCATTAGACAGAGGCAGAAACAGCCCGGTCCCGCTCGTGTCTGGATACTGTAACACCAGCTCTGTACACGATGCTCCTTCTGCCGGGTGTTTGGTAACTGAGGACAACCGGCTGAACCTCGCGAGCAGCGGGGAAGCGGCAACTTGCCGGCTAACTCGCGTCTATTAGCCGGTTAACTACAACCCTGGGACTTAAGGAGAAACATGAAGGTCGAGAAAAAAACTCACCCAGAACGGGTCGGAACTGTCCGGACTGCAGAACTTGTCAAGCCCCATTCGCCGCGCCGCTACACAAGTTCAAGCCCTGTCAGGTTGAAGTGTTTTTCAGCTCAGCTGTTGTTTTGTAACCAGCCTGTAAAGGTAAAGCGGAAGATTGCTCCGCGCTCTTCTTCTCTGGTAGTTAACTATGAAGGGATGGAGTAGCAGCGCCCCCTTCAGGTGGAACTGGCGCACTACTGTAGTGCAGCCAGTACACATGGAGACCGATGGTGACAGGTATATAATATTACAATAAAACTAAAACATGAAGGATCATTAGCTTGTTATTATTCTTGGAAAATCTCCTATCCACATTATACAATTGAAAAGGCCTCTTTTCTCATTTTAAGAGTTTAAATTCGAACTTTTAAGGTTGAATGTAACAAAAAGTAAGTTCAAACCATCCTTTTAGAGAATAGTAATACATTTAGGGTTAAAGATAGATTAAAATACAAATGATAGTTTTTCTTTTGTTTTATTTTAAGTTGATTTATTTTTAGTCTTTGAGTGGACCTTTTGTTTTATTTAATGGTGTATATAGGCCTACTTATAAATATTATATGGATTTGTGATGCCCACAAACAACAAAAACACATCCGTTTCTTCAGAATGAAGATGCACCATATATTACATTTTTACATGAAAAATGTAATTTAGTTTTCAATAACTGAGAATCATATTTTATGTTTTCAGAATCTCCAGCTGTCTGATGAATCTAATGACATGTCCCCCATGATATGTCAAGTAAAAGTAAACTAAAATGAAAGTACCTCATGTTTTTCTTAATGTTGTAGTGTTATAAAATAAATTTTACTGTAGAAACATTCTGGTACAAAGCTGGAAATTCTCAGCTCTTCCCCACATATGACAGATACTACACCAACATATTTCTAAGATTGTTTAGTGTGATGCAGCTCTGAATCGTGTCTGTTCAATTTCTCAAAATACATCTCTGTCCTGATCTCTGTTAATGTAGCGCTCTTTTTTTCCGTGTAACAGGGGCAGTTATAATGGATTTATAGCTTCATATTCTTGGTTAATGTTGCAGATAAAACTAAAAATTAAAAAAACGGTTTTTATTGAATTAAATTAAGACTCATAACATTAAAATAAAGCTGCTTTTACAAAAGTTTGTTAGTGCAAAATAGAATAAAATAGAATAAAAGAAATAAAGCTGCACACACAAATATGCACAAATAGGCTGTTATAGTCTGCTGAGCAGGAATAGCAGGAGCAAGAATGAATTAGGGAGTTAGAAGTTTTTTTTAACTCTTTCTTTTCTAAAAGACTTTTCTGCAAAATTGATGTTTTATAGCTTGAATATGGCAAATGTTTGATTTTTAGATTTAAATCATGAAGGGGTGGGAATGTTGAGGTCAGGGCTCAGTTAGATATGAGTTAGTTATGGATCTAATATTACTGCATACTCATGCACACTTGATGCTGCCAGCCTGCTGATGCTCACATAGCCACTGCTACTTCAGTCACCTCACATTGTAGCTCATTCTCACTTGCTTTCTTATCTACCTACAGATCTGGGCATGAAAAAGTTCCTCCTTTTTCTGCCAGAAGTGGTGCACTAATAGTGCACTAATAGTGCACCATTACTGCACTATCACTGGCTGAACGACTTGTCCCACAAATATGCCATCATGTACGGTGTCCAAACTCGGCATATGGACAGATCCTTTTTCCGGGCATTCATTTATTCTCTGATATCATTTCCCCTGGGCACACAGGTGTTTCTCCGTGCAATTGAATTACCAGACAAGTCGCTGGTCAGTGGCTGGTAAGTGGCTGGCAGTCGGCTGAAAGGGGAACTTTTTCATGCCCAGATCGGTACATTAGACTTCATTTTTATTGATCTGGATAGCACTAAGTTGACTTTCAGCCCTACAGTGAAGAATCTTGTAGAGATGTGCTCATTAACGAATAGATTCTTTTGAACGACTCTTAAATGAACAATAAGAATCAGATCTCAGTTGCGAGCCATTAATTGTGTTGTGGATAGACCGATATATTGGCTGGCTGATATTTTAGGCTGATATTTGCGTCTTTTGCAAGTATCGGCATCAGCTTTTTCATCAGGTGTGCTGGCCAATACCTCCCTCGGGTTAATTTTCAGACAGCATCTAAGCAGTTTTATATACAGTATATATATATAGATATATATAGTTTCTTTTTAATATTACAAGTGCACTGTTTCTTTTTTATATATTCATTACAAGTTTAATGTTTCTATTCATATTTGTTTACAAGTTCACTGTTCTCTTTTATATTTCTATTTGAAGAGCTTTGTTTCTTTCTTTTGTCTTAAAACAGTTTTCAAAATTAGTTGTCATTGTGTCCATATGAATTTTGGGGTCAAATGCAGTATCGGCCCCAAATATCAGCAGATTGAATTGGCCATCAGCTGAGGCTGATGAGAAAATATTGGTATCGGTATTGCCCCCCCCCAAAAAAAAAATCTGTATCGGTTGATTCCTAATTTTTATATCCCAATTGTCCACACAGCCTTTACATGAAAACATGTGCGTATAAGTCTGATGTCCACTTCACTCATGTGAATGCTTCTATGGGCAGAATGTGTCCAGACACTGAAATCCAAAACATTTACTAAAATTTACACTGATTTAACTCAGATTTATTCTATTTCCATCCACATTTTTACTTTATTTCTGAATTTTTCCTGCATACATTGAATCAACAGAGTGTGTTCAGTGGGAGGCTGTGTCATGTTCGCTGTAGGACGGAGAGATACAGAAATTCATTCCTACCAGCAGTCATCACTCTAAAGAACAAGACTGACTGACCAACTGACTTATTATTATTATTATTATTATCAGTGTTATATTGTTTAAAAAAAAAAAGAGAGAGAGAGAGAGAGCTTTTTTTTATGTTGTCGAATTTCCCTTCTGGGATAAATAAAGTATTTTTCATTTCATTTCATTTCATTTAAAAAAAAACCCCATATAATTGATTTTATACAGGACTGTCTCAGAAAATTAGAATTCATTATATTTTGAGATAGGATATTTGAGTTTTCTTAATCTGTATGCCATAATCAGCAATATGAAAACAATAAAAGGCTTGCAATATTTCAGTTGATTTGTAATGAATCCAGAATGTATGACATTTCCATGTGAGACAGTCCTGTATCCTATCTCAAAATATTAGAATATCATGAATTCTAATTTTCTGAGACAGTCCTGTATAGCTACATATATCATTTCATCAGCCTTTTTTCTTATATGCTGAGAGTTTTTTTGCATTACTAAATTGTTCTTGTGTGAAGAATTTTTGGAGTGATTTTGTTTTGTATGGAGGTTATTTGTAACCAGCTTAGTTTTTGTTTTGAAGAGTAAAAATCCAAACCAGTGATCTCAAAGCTCAGGCATATGGAGGCACCTTATAAAATGGTTACAATGAAAGCACAAGCCAAATGAAAATTATGACCCATAACTCATAATACTTCCCACAAACTGATTATATATTGATGGAATGTGTAAGTATGAATTATTCCGATTAGGGATGCACGTTATAATCAGCCCCATATCAGTATCAGCTTATATCGGCCTTAAAACTGAATATAGGACATCGCCACCCCACCGATATTTAAACGATATTTAAACAATATTTAAACAATCAGCCCGCTGTTTAGTCTTAAAAACCCAAAACTTCTCATCAAAAACTTCTTTTTTACAGCGTAAAACTTCTAAAGGCTAGGGGTGGGAAAAAATATTGATACACTGAAATATCGCGATATTGTCATATACTGATATCACATTGACATTTAAAAACGTGGTATCGATCTATTTTACTAATGAAATCTTACGAGAATTCACAAAATTTCGTGATAGTTTGTAGCAGAACGATTAAATCCTGCAAGATTTTGTAAGTAAAATAGATCAATACCGCGTTTTTAAATATCGATTTGATATGGGCATTTGAAAATATCTCTGTATTTCAGTGTATCGATATTTTTTCCCGCCCCTATTTTTGAAAGTGTCGGAAACAGATAACAAAACTGCTATTTGTAAAGACTGCTTATTTTTTTCAGCTTTAATATTGGTATCGATATCGGCTACATGAGTTTTCAAATATTGGCATATCGGATATCGGCCAAAATTCCAACATCGTGTGTCCCTAATTCCGATCCAAATTGCCTTATAAATTACTACTGATGATTTACTTGATAAAGATTACTTATTGTTGACTAAATTCTAAAATAAAAATGACTAAAAAATAAGACCAAGCCCATCTTTAAATGGTTCTTTAGAAGGAACGGCTCCTTTAAAGAGCCATAAATCGCATCTCTAGAATCTTGGAGTTATTTTTGACCAAACTTTGTCCTTCAGCTCACATATAAAACAGGTTTCTAGAATCACCTTCTTCCAACTATAAATATTGCTAAAATGAGGCACAGCCTGTTTCAGAGTGATACAGAAAAACTAGTCCTTGTTACTTCCATATTGGACTACTGTAATTCCTTATTATTGGGCTTCCCCAAATATGCCATGAAAAGTCTCCAGCTGATCCAAAATGCTGCAGTAAAGGTTCTGTCGAGAACCAGCAGGAGAGACCATGTTTCTCCAGTTCTTGGCTCCCAGTTAAATCCAGGATAGAATTTAAAATCCTCCTCCTCACATATAAAGTTCTCCATGACCAAGCTCCATTGTATATTAGAGATTTCAAAGTTCCATATTAAGAAAATACTGTATATTATTATCATTATTAAAACATTACATTATATCACATATATTTTATATTATCAAATCATACTGTTATATCATTATAAAAAAGAAAGAGAGAAAGCCTATTACAATATCAAATTTCCCTTCTGGGAAAAATAAAGTGTTTTCCGTTTCATTTCATTTTTTAATTTTCCAAGCAGAGCACTTCGCTCTCAGACTGCACGTCTTTTTGTGGTTCCAAGAGTCTGTAAGAGCAGAATGGGAGGCTATCCCTTGGCTATCAGGCCCCTCGCTTACAGAACCAGCTACCAGTTTGGATTTGGGAGCCAGACATCCTCTCTACTTTTAAGATCAGGCTTAAAACCTTCCTTTGAGATAAATCTTATATCAGGGATGGTTAGCCATCCCTTAGTTATGCTGCCATAGGCTTGGACTGCTGAGTGACGTCCCATGATGCATTGGGCTCCTCCTTTCCCTCTCATCTCTCTGCCTTTTTTATTTCGATGTATGAACTTGTGATAGAATTACATCATTAACTATTTCTCCTTTGTCAGCAGGTCTGGCTGATAAAAACTGCAGTGTCTGTTGGTCTGTCCTCTGCATCCCAGCCGTTTGAGGCAGCTGGCCGCCCTCCCTGCACCAGGTTTCTGGTTCTGCCGGAGGCTTTTCTCCTTCCCACTGTCACCACCACTCCGTGGTTGCTCCAGATGGGGGGTTGGACTGGGTCAAGACAAGATTCCATACAATCTGTTGCTCTCCTTAGCTTTGAACAGGCTTGAACTGATCTGTCTGTGAAGCCCTGAGATAACATGTCATGAATCGGTGCTTTACAAATAAAGCTGAATTGAATTAAATTGAGTTATTGTCTCAGAGTGGGGGGGCAATCTTTCCCCTGACTGAACCCTGGACTCCACAAACACCAACAAAGTAAACAGTACTGAACAGAGTAGGATAAAACATGATATCCTCCGCTGGGCTGTTGTTCAGGCGATGATTGTGGACTTCAGGCATACTGCACAATGTCCCACTCTGATGCCCCGGGGGCAACGGGGTGGCACATTCATGTCGTGGATGTGCTATTGAGGCTGTGATGCGTGTGGTGGCCTTGTTGTTGAGTTCAGAGAGGTGGGCAGATGCTTGCAGCAGCGCTGCTTATGAGTGGGTTTCATCTGGTTTTAAACTGAGAGCACGATGTGAAAACAGGTGAGGGCTCAGATGTTTTGGTCACAGGAGATGTGGGTCAACATAGAGTGCTTTCAGTTTATGGATGGTTGATAGTTTAAAAGAATAGTTCAGAATTTTTTGACATAGCCTCGTTTAGTTAGCCAGTGGACACAGTTTGGATATATTTCATCCTGTTATTCTAGTTGCAGGAGGTTGCTGATGCTAATGCTAGTGTAAGTAAATGGGAACCACCTAGCTTGTCATTAAAAACAATCTTTTCCACTCCACTGAACACCCAAGTCAAACCAGTTATAATGCAAGAATGTGTAAATGGGGTGTTTGCATTTCACACTGCATATGATCACTGGTCATTCACAGGCCTTCTGATGTTCATTTTTATTTATCATTCCAGACGTAATGTCGACCATTTTCTTACCTTGTAGTTCCCATCGTTGCTCTCTCACAAAAAGTTGAGATGAAGCTCCAGATTTCCATGATGAGAAAACAAAGACCTGTGTTGTGATAATCAACTTATCTTAAATACCAGCAAGACTAAAGAGATGATTGTTGACTTCAGGAGGAGCAAAAATAAGCAGCACAGTCCTGTCTACATCCTGGAAGAGGAGGTGGAGGTGGAGGAGAAATACAAATACCTTGAAGTTCAGCTGGACAACAGACTCGACTGGAAATGCAACACTGACTACATCTACAAGAAAGGTCGGAGCAGACTCTACTTCTTAAGCAGGTCTGATGTGGAAAGTGCAATCAGCTTTGCGGCATCTGCTGGGGCAGCAGCATCAGAGCCAGACTTGAAGAAACTAAACAAGCTGATCAAGAAAGCTGGTTCTGTGCTGGGAATAACTCCAGGGCCGCTGGAGCTGATCGTTCAGAAAAGAATGCTGCACAAGCTGATGAAGATTATGGAGGATTCTTCCCACCCTCTCCACAACACGGTGAAGAGTGTGTTGAGTGGGAGGCTGCGTCAGACTGAGAGATACAGAAATTTATTCCTACCAGCAGTCATCAACTTGAAGAACAAAACTGACTGATCATTATTGTTGCAGGCTGATTGTTTTATATATGTGTTCAATTGATTAAAAAAAAAAAAAGAGAGAGAGAGAGAGAGAGAGAGAGAGTATGAGCCTATTTCAACTTTGAATTTCCCTTCTGGGATGAATAAAGTATTTTTCATTTCATTTCATCAAAATGAATAGAAAAATATCAATCAATAAATGAATGAATGAAGCAATCAGTTAATCAATAAATCAATCACTTGTCCACATCTGAAACCAACTCTACCTTTAAGAATAATCTTAAAACTTATTTGTATTCTTTGGCATTTAATCTCAGTGAGACCTAATTCTTTGTTTTCATCATTTGTTTTAATTTCTTAATTGTGTTGGTTACTGCTTTTATATTTGATGTTTTTATTTGTTTTTATTTATATTTCGGTTTTTTAAATTTACATCTTAATTTTACTTGTGTACAGCACTTTGTGTCAGCTATGGTTGTTCAAAGTGCCCTATGAATCAAGTTATGGTATGGTATTAAATCACTCCAGCGCTCCAGCTGCCCCCTCAGGTGCTTGACAGGCTACTGGGGGAGGGCAGAATCATCTTTCTGGACCTGCATGGATCACCAGTATCACTACACCAGCATCACCAGTATCTCTGAGTAAGCTAGTGCTACATGTTCCAGTTTCACGTAAACAGGAAGCTAGCAAGGATGCTAGCTGGTTTGCAGCTACAGCATGAAAATGTGGAGACATCCTGGAGCCAGTCTGGTTCTGTATGAAGTATAAGAATGAAGAGGCTTTTCAGTAAAGAGGAAGGACCCAGATCAGGCGGAGACAGACCCCAGACCCAGTATCAGCTCCCACATGGAGCTAATCACACCAGGACCCAGTCTACCACCACCAGACAGGAGACCAGAACTTTTTATGGAGCTTTCTGAGTTGGTTGCAGGATTATTGTTGTAAGGAAGTTTTATTTCTCATCTTTCTCTGATGTGACCACAGTTATCATCATAGTCGTGCTATAGAGGAACATCAGTTCCTTTATTAGTAAGTCACCCCTCTGATACAATCTTGACCCCCAGTGTACAAAATTCTAGCTCCAATACTGGCTTAAAGTACCCTTGAGCAATATACTGACTCCTACCAATATCTTCCTCACTTATGAATCACTTTTGATTAAATTGTTCAGTGAAATAAATGTAAAGTTCAGCCAGTCTGCAGTAAACATCTAATCATACTATTTCACAGAATAAAATGCTGCATTCAGACTGAAAAGTTATTCAACACCAACCAGTGAAAATGAACCCTCTTCTTTATTTAACATTATCCAATAAAACTTTTATATTTTCCTTTTCAGTAAAACTTGTCAGGTAACAACAGTAGACACATATATTAAGGCTTCTCTGAACAATTTCCACTCACTCATCGTAAGAGCAAATGTTTAAGGTTTCCTCAAGGGAAATGACAAAGATTTAAGGAAAATCAGAAGTGAAGGTGAAACACATTAATTTGGCCACATGGTGGCGACATATGGTTTGGTTCAGTTGTCATCATCATCATCATCAAAGACATCAGCTACGGTTCTGTGGATGAAGAGACGAAGAGTTTATAGACTGTAGTTAATAAACAATGTAACAGAAGTCAGATGGCAGGATATAAGACTTACTTGTAGATTGATCCGGTAACTTCATCAACAAATCCTCCTGGAGGAAAAAGACAAAGTTAGACTGAAGCTAAAGAAGAGCATGATAAACCTATAGGGTATACATATATATATAATTCTTATTTTTCCATTTAAAATTAATCAAGGACAAACAGCGCTGGAAATCAAATACAGCCTTGTCTCACTGTGGGTGAATCACTCACCAGGCTTGCAGACAGTTTCACAAATAGGACACACATGGCAGAAAGTGCACATCTGTAAAGAGAGCAGAGAAAATGAATGAAATATCAGAGTGTGGTGATATTTGAGTTTTTCTCTCTGTAGTTTGGTTTCCTTGTGACACCAGGGACTAGATGTGAGTGGTTTCCTGCCTCTGTGTTAAGGTGGTGGTGGACAGGTCTAGGAGGGTCTCCAGCCCTCCAAGTTTAAAGCGCAATAGAAAAAGGACACGATTAAATCAGATATATGGTTGGAGAGACAAAATTTCCAAACCTGATTATGTCATAACTATATGTAACTTACAATACCTTAAACGGGAACCAGGATCATCCGTTTGATGATTTAGCTCTTTTATTTATTTATTACTATAAGATATTAGACACATTTATAAGTCTTGTTGCAACTGTGAACCAGTTGAGACAGTTTCATATGTGTTTATAAAACTTGGCTTTTGGGGTGTTTGGGTCATAGTTCTTTAAGGTCTATGAACCCCCTGGGTCGGGTCGGGTCGGGTCGCGTGGGTTTTGGTACGAATGTGTTGATTTCACGTTGCGTCCCCACAGCAAACTGACCCCTTACCCTGGAGGTGGAGTATTAACCGGATAGCTACGTGATCGCGTGACATCATCGCAGGGTAACGCCTTTTAACCAAAGAACCACACCACACGTGACGGAAACAAAGGAGTCACCCCTGCTTAGTTTTTACGCTGGATCACACGGGAAGTGACGGATTTTTCAGCGAATCAACAGATTGCTGTGTATTAGCTCCACCTCTTTGGTCTGGATCGGTTAGATCAATACCCCTACTGAAGGGTACCAAAAAGTTGGCCTGGTCAGGTGGGATGTAAGGGTACCTGTCCCAGCTTTTATCTGTGGAGACGCAAAAAAATGTGGACCGATCCGGCACCAGACCCGCTGGTGGAAACGGGGCTTAAGTGAGGTAACTAGAGTCCTTGGACCTTGTTTGGGGTCCCATGGTGGTTCACCTGAGTGCCACGTCAGGGATTTGAACCCTGGCCTTACACACCAAAGCCCGGGACATTACTACTGGGCTATCCACCCCTCTAAATGAGGTTTTGTGAAGCTTTGGTCGGGTCAGATGAAGCTGAGTCGGATCATGTCAGTTTCAGGGATCACCTGGTTAAATGTTTGGAGGTCACTTTCCTTCAGCTGGTTAGGCTCCTTCTAGCTTCTGCTAACTCGCTGCTGTGATTGGTTTACTTGTCAAAATTGCCGTTGCTAAGCAACAACATAGAAGTGACGCTGATTTAACTTGAACTAATACATGGACCAACTCTTAAATGACTTTCGGATCACATGATCAACTTATTAAGTATGCTGTGTATTTTATAGGCCTCTAAATTAGAAATGTGCAACGCTCTTTATCAGTAACTCATAAATATTTGGCTCACTGATGATCATTTTGGACTACTGTGGCAGTAGATCATTGCTCTGAGAGTCGCCTGTTTAACTTGTGAAGTGCAATGCTGCATGTTCATGGATCATCTTGAGGATGGGGCATATCTCCGTCTTAGTTGGGCAAACTAGGGGCCCCCAAACAGCATCTTGCATAAGGCCCCCACATAGCTGGAAACAGCCGTGCCTAATCCCAACTGCTTCCACCATCCACACTAGGAAGTTCTAGACTTCCAGGATTTTCCATGTTTCCATCTGCCGCTGGAGTTCCGATGTCGGGAACTGGTCTGAAGTGGATAGTTCCAATGTGGTGTGAAGAAGCAGATCAGGGGGCAACAGAGTCTGGAGTTCCGGATGTCGGGAACTGGTCTGAAGCAGCAGATAGTTCCAGATTTCAGGAACTGGTCTGAAGTGGATAGTTCCAGGTATCATGACTTGGTCTGGAGCAGATAGTTCCAGATATCTGGACTTGGTCTTCAGCTGATACTGTGGTTCCAGATATCAGGATCTGGCTCAGATGCAGTCTTTCCTGGATAATGTAGATCTATAACGTCACATTGATGATCTTTATACTGTAGGGAATCTGGAGCTGAATCCACATCTAAACTCTGGAAATGCTCTAACGTCTTCCTGACCTCCACTCTGCTTGCTGGACACAAACATGTAAAAGCTATGGGACTGAGCAAAATCAGCTGTTCATACTGAGGGCCAGCTTTCAAAGTGACACTATTGGAAATACTTCCATGGAACAAAAATGTCGTCATTGAGATCAAACTGCTGCAATTAATATTCAAGAAATTTAAAGGAGTGATGACATAACAGTTAAAAACTAGTTTATGTTGTTGGCATTACTTTATATGTAAATACTCCAAAGAAAAAAACGGCATTTTTTACAGCGGAGTATTGTTTTGAAACGCCAGACCTCACTTCCTCAGTAATACAGTTGGGTCTGGTGATGATAAGGAGCTTTACCCGGAGACCACGTTGACTTCATTTTGATTGGCTACACCTTATTTCGCTATGACCTTATTTGGAGAATCTAGGTCAAGCTGCGATCGGAGTTTGCTAAAGGCTAACTGCTAGCAACAATCCAGACAGTGAGCTACGTTTATCAGACAAGACAGCATTTAGAAAATAAATAAACTTACAGGTAATGACAAGGTTGTGGTCGCCTCCCTCAGTGTTGCTGCAGAAGTTTGCTTATAAATCCATTTGTTTGAAAACCCAGACCTGACTGCAGAGAAGTTACTAATAGCTCCATACATGCAGCTGAATCAGACAGGGAGGGGAGGGAGGGAGCGGACGATGCATAAACCGTTAGGAGAGAGAGAGGGGGGCGCTGTTTACTTGATAGTGTGCTCTTATTGGAGCAATTAAATTACGTAGAATGATAGAACTACGTAGAATGATAGCCTGCTGTCTGATTCAACTGTTTCTGAGCAGAGAGACAAAGCTGACAGACCATAAACAGGAACTTTGATTCTCACTCTGGACATTCACATGGCCTCATCAGTGCACAATAGATCATATTATACACCCAAAACCCCAGAAAAGTGAAATTTGATGTCATGGCACCTTTAATGGTTTGAGTATTTGTCAGTGGGACGTTATCTTTTCTGTCTTGTCCTGTTGGAGCTGTGTAGGACAGAGGGCCGTCTCCTGGACGGGCCCTCTCCTGACGGCAGGTTTACCTGAGTAAACCCAGTATTTTCTTACCTTGCAGTCATCACAGTGTTCGGACTTGTCTCCTTCTTCACATGGACATTTATCACAGCTGTCGCAGTGCTGGAAAAAAAAACATGTCAGCCAACACGTGAGAACACATCTACACCCAAGAATTTATGTCACCAGCCTCTAACGTCTTGAACGTGTTCTGTTTACGGACTTCACTCCGTTTCTAACTCTTATTTTCTAAAACCGGGTTTCAGACGTACCTCACAGAATTCACAGAATGCACACAGAGAGCCTTTGTGGTATTCAGCATCGTCATCATCGTCGTCATCATCATCATCGTCGTCATCGTCGTCATCGTCGTCGTCATCGTCGTCATCGTCGTCGTCATCATCATCATCATCATCATCATCATCATCATCATCATCATCATCATCACCACCTACAAAAAGTATATATAAATACATGTCTTACAAGCTAACGTGCATTTCATGTTTTGTACTGAACTAAAGCTAAAATGACAGATGATGAGGACAGGAATTATTTTAGCAAACGAGTCAGTTTTATGGAGATTTTTGTTTAATTACACCCTAATTAACTAGTATACAATATGTTGATGTATTTCCTTACTACAGAAGGCTTTTTGTGGTATTTTTCTGAAGAAGTCAGAAAACACTGATGCTGTTAGAGAGTGTTGCTGTTGTTGCTGACTCACTGTGATCAGATGACAGAGGTTTCTCATATGTTCACTCATTCATAGACAATAATTAAGCAAAGTGAACAAGTTGAAGGAAATTAAAAAATTTTCATGATTGTTTTTAAAGAGTTATTAAATGGAGTTAGCAATAAAGTACTGGAATAGTACAGATTTCAGGTTTTATTGAAAATAATTTGTAAAAACTTGGGTTTATGAAGCAAAATAGTCTTGGGCTGTAGTTTTTAAGTGCACATGGCTGAGTTTGCCAGTGATGATAGATGAAGACGACTGTCTTTTAACATGGGAACACACGGAAGGGTACTGGATTCACTTAAGATAAGAAATAGTGGACAGAAAAATACGTCCTTCAGTTTGAAGCCTTTCTTTGGTCTTTTAACAAATTGTAAAAATAAATAAATAAACTTGGATATATGTTCCAGTTATTAGCATGGCCACGTTTACACGACAGTTTGAATTTCTTTTTAAATGTAATTCCAAATCAAAGTTAATTCCTCATTAAAAGGACCTTTAAACACTTCATTCAGAATGAAAATGATAATTACTAATTTATTCCGGAAAAAGTGGCTGGTTTATTCTCATTTTAAATTCCAAGTTAAATAATTCTTTCTCTTGTAGCTTATTGCGATCGATTTGTTTTGGAAGTTGGATCTTTGAATGATGTCATATGAGTTGAGAACGCTCTTGTTGTCGAAGTCAGAAAAGCCGGACAAACAATGTAGATGCCGCCAGGAAATTTTGTTTTGCTTGCTTTATTTACACAGAATTATATGTATCATATCATGGATATTAAACCTAAAATATGATTTGATGGCTTGTTAAAAAAAAAACAAGCCTCTTCATTTAAACAATCACTCTTGAACACATTTGCTTGTAGCAATGTATTTATGTTTTAGTTCAAACTTAAGCCTCACTAAAGAAAAAAACCAAAACCTTGTGGATATTTAAGTGAGGGGGTGTCAGGCCAGAACAGAGTAAAACTGCTTCTCCCCATTTTCAGTTGAGAGAGGAAGGGATTTAACAGGCTAATCATATTAACCACTGTTGTTATTGTTAACAGTAAAACCTATAAATGTTGCATAATTTAATGCTTTAAACATGTTCACACATGACAGAATTACGCTAGATAGAAGTTGCAAAGGACTACGATAGAAATAACACTGATTTATAGATTCAAACAAGAACATTTGGATAAATATTAATGTTTATTACTGGGTTCAATCAGTGTTGATCCGGGAGCGGCCATCTTTAGTGGGTGAAGTCGGAGCTGGTGAGTCTACCCTGACTTTCCAAGTTGGAAATCCGACTTCGACGAGCGTTCTTGTTGTATTATCTAATACCCCTTTCCTACTGGCCAGAAAACCCGTGAACAATCGTCTTTTAGTGGCAGTGGGAAAGGCTCACCAACCCACGTCAAACGACCTGGGTTAAGATCGCCTTCAATCAGCTCAGCTCTGATTGGCATTCAGTTGGAGCAGCAGACCCAAGTTCAGCTACAAATTTACATGACGTTGGGTGGTACGTGCTTGCGTCATGACATAGCACCACTTGCGTCCCATATAGTGTACCAAAACAACTTTGCTTCGGCCACAAACTCACTTCCCCTACGTTCTCTGCCCCAGAAAATCCCCCAGGGATTTCCGTACATTCTGAGGACCAACGAAGGTGAAACAAGAAAGCACAAAGACTGCGGTCTGACTCGCTCTACATTGTTTATTTTCCTGATTTCTGTTGTAACGAAGACATCATCAATGTGAACCCTGCATGATGGTGTCTGCAGACATGCAGCAGTGGAGACAGAGGCTTTTTCCAATGAGAAAGGAGCATAATGCTGATTGTAAAGAGGGTCAACTCAGGTTTGAAAAACCTGGGTTGACCCACTAATTTCAGTGGGAAAGGGGCTCAACCGGGAACTTGGAAAATCTGACTTCCAAGTTCAAACTGAACACACCAATATTCCAATCTAAGCAAGTGTAAACACTCCAAACCACTTCAAATCTGATCTTTTCACATCAGATTTGGACCACATCAGGAAGTAGTCCAAATCCGATCTGTATCCGATCTTTTCAAATGCGACCGCCATCTAAACAGCCACATGACCTGTATTGGATATGTATCTGACCTAGATGTCATCTTTGGGCGACGTACATTATTCATGTGCGCAGGGAAAGAAGCTGGTGCTGTGATGTTTGGTTGGGTGGCTAAAAGCTAGCTGCTCCTACCGCGTGTTAATCAAGGATGTTACTGACGGACTTTACACTTTCCAAGCTTTTATGTGGGGAGGCCAGACCAGGCTTGTTGCCCAAGAACCATATGATTTTCCAAAATCCTGGTTAACAAATCGGAGAACCTGCCAACAGATGGAGATATTGCTAACCGATTAGCTTACCATCACATTACAACTACCGCATCAATCGACAGTCGTAGAAATAAAAGCTTACAAGTATCTAGTTGCAGGATTGTATCAAACCTTCAGCTGTGGAAAGTGTCCCAAACAAAGTATTTCTTCTTCATGTCAGAGATGAAAACAGCAGGCCCGGATTATGTTAACACACTGTAAACATTAGGGACGTTTTTGACGTTATGTTTATGAGTTAACGTTATAATAACTGAGAGGAAACACTGCTGTTTTATGACTGTTTAGTTTATTGACACCACAAAGGGAAAATAAAAGTCTGTGAGTTTTTTCTTATTTATCTTAATGAAAAATGTGGACTGAAGCATTTAAAGTTGTAAGCACTGTAACATGTTGTAGACTCTTAACTGGAAAAAGGCCAGTTTAATAGTTAGATGAAAAAGCCTACTTGAAATGGTGTACTTTAACTTTAGATCTGTTCAGTTTTGGCCAGGGATAATTCTTATTATTTCTTAAGTTTTAAGTTGAAATACAATTAAATGCATTTGAAAAAAGTAAAGTCTGTGTTGTTTAATTTATTTAGTTGTCCTGAATAATCCATTCAAATGGAAAAAATTTGACTTTTGGGGACAATTTTTGTAATGCAACAAAAACATGATTAATTGGGATTAATCAATTAATTACAAAGCCTCAACTTTGATTGATTTTTTTTTAACCGAGTCCCATCCCATCTATCTATCTATCTATCTATCTATCTATCTATCTATCTATCTATCTATCTATCTATCTATCTATCTATCTATCTATCTATCTATCTATCTATCTATCTATCTATCTATCTATCTATCTATCCATCCATCCATCCATCCATCCATCCATCCATCCATCCATCCATCCATCCATCCATCCATCCATCCATCCATCCATCCATCCATCCATCCATCCATCCATCCATCCATCCATCCATCTATCTATCTATCTATCTATCTATCTATCTATCTATCTATCTATCTATCTATCTATCTATCTATCTATCTATCTATCTATCTATCTATCTATCTATCTATCTATCTATCTATCTATCTATCTATCTATCTATCTATCTATTTTTTCTTTTAAGTGATCTCATTAGTTTACTAAATTAAAGCATTAATATCTTCTTGGTGGCAAAAAATTAATGTAAGATTTTGACATAATGAGATGAATGATTTATCAAAGAGTGCTAAAAAAGGCCATTTTAGATAAATACAGCACTGATATCTGTGTTTTTAGGTGATGACTGAACCATTTTATGATTGCTCATGTATTAAGCAGATGCTTTCATCCATAGCAACTCAACTTTATCTAGGATAGGATATTTTAGGCTGTAAAATATCCTATCCTTTTGGGGATCAAACCAGTGATTTTCCTGCTAAAAAAAAAAAGACCATTCAGTCCTTGGCTGCAGAATAATCCCCAAAAACCTGTCAAAGGATGTAAAACATGCTTCTCCCTTTATTTTAATTAACACTGTTTAAGTCATATTACATTTGTGCATCCCACCCATAACCCACCCGTACCCTCTCCCTTCCCTTGCACCCCCAACATCTGCACTGCACCTCCAATATAAATGTATTTACAGCAGATTTGACAGATACTCACTCAGACAGGCGTCAAACGTCAGCAGGTCTGGTCCTCATACAGGGAACATGATTACATTTACACACATCTCTGATAAATCATGCTCTCCATGCACTTTTACAGCTCTACAGATTTACATTTCATCAGTTTAGGATTATTTTTTTATTTAATGAATGAACAATAGGGTTAAAGATATATGGACAGTCTCATTTTTCACAAGATTGTTCACAAATCACAGTTTGTTTTTTTCTTCCAAACAACAAGAGAAAAAGCAGACAACCTTTTCATCTCTTGACAATTTTGTTTTCCAAAGAGATGTTTCTCTCTTTTCCCAAACACTCTTTCCTGACGCTCGGAAAAATTCACCAGTAAATCCAAAGACGTTACAATCCAAACAGGTGAGTCGTTACACATAAATATGATAAAATTATCTTTTACAAAGAACCTAAATATTTCTCTTAGGTTGAATCAGTGTTGGATAAACACTGAGGAACACGGGGGCGAAAGCATGTAACTCAAGGTAAAATATTCACGGTTAATTAAAGATATTTTCCTCTTAATGATTCAGAACATCAGCTTTCTGCTAAATCAACTGAGGTATGATAATATGGGTACAAGTTTTCTGTGATTGGCAGGTTTACAAGTTCACTCAGCAGACTTGTGCATTTCACAGTTCCTCGACAATCAGAAATGCTCCACAGAGAAAGAAAGAGATTGAGAGATATGGAGAAAGAGAGAAACTTTTTTAATGAATGAATTTAGGTGGTGGCCCTCCTACACCTCCCCTCGAGCTTTATTCCCCCTCTGTCTGTTCCTCTATTCCCAAAACTCCCTCCCAATATCACTGTCTCTCTTTCTTTCTCTGCAGGTTCACATGAAGACACAAATGCATGTCATTTTAATCCAAAAAACAAATGAGAAAGGAAGATCCATATTTTTCCAAACGAAACACAAATCAAAAAGATCTCAGACTAATGACCCCCAATGACTGACTTCCAAGTCGGGCTTGGCTCATGTGAAATTGGTTTTTGGTTCTTTCTCTCTCTCTCTCTCAAATCAATGCTTCTGCAGTCCCCAAGTTCATATCTAGTGCACTGTACGAAGGACTTCGGACAGTTGGACTTCAGATGGGCCAGTTCAATTTCCCCAGAGTGCTCATAACTCTAGTTAAGCAGGGAAAAGAAGACAGTGTCAGAGACAGCAAGGGAAATGGACAGCTGGAAAGGGGTGGAGGAGGGACTGAGATAACCAATGAGCTTAGAGATGCTGAGGTTGTAGGAATGCTAATGAGAGGAGGGTGGCTAGCGGTGGGCTTAGCTCCTCCCCTTTTACACACTGTCCTGCATTGTGTATGTAGACATCAGAACAGGTTAGCACAACATCAACCATCACTGACGACTAAACTCTAAACGTTTCATCTTATTCATTTATTTTCTTTAAAACAGTGAAAGATGTTTGTGTTGAGAGGAGGCGAGTGAAGGAGTCAGCGATGGCTGATGTTTGACCTGCTTCTAGACCAGTAGTTCTCAAGCTTTTTGAGCCATGACCCCCAAGATTTTTGGATTTTTGATATAGTTCCAGTAAAAACTTTGTTTCTGGACACTCAATGATACAAATTCTACAGGTTTGAAAATCAAAAACTTCATAATTGAGGAGGATAAATGTATTTTGGTGGATGTGACATGGTACCAACATGCTTCCTTGCTTCTCTCACTGAGATAACATCAAATTTGTTTTTTTTTTGGTATTAGTAATAATTTAGTTATTTAAGCAATGATTTAAAAAACAAAGTGGTAATTTCACATATTAATCTGGTTACTTTCTGTAAAAATCTTTAAAAAATGAATGCCTTTATTTTGATTACCTTAAAAATCCCAAATAAATGATAAATGTTGATGAATGTAGGCTCTATTTTTTTAATTTTTTTATTATAGTCTGGCAACCGTCTAAATTTATCTTACAACCCCTACGGGGGGGGGGTCCCGACCCCCAGATTGAGAACCACTGTTCTATAGTTCAGCAGGATGCAACAGGAAGTCAAACCATCTAAAGCCACTGACCTTCATGATCATCATCATCGTCGTCGTCGTCATCATCATCATCGTCATCATCATCGTCGTCGTCATCGTCATCATCATCATCATCATCATCGTCGTCGTCATCATCGTCATCATCATCATCATCATCGTCGTCATCATCGTCATCATCGTCATCATCGTCGTCATCGTCGTCATCATCATCATCATCATCGTCGTCGTCATCATCATCGTCATCGTCGTCATCATCATCGTCGTCGTCGTCATCATCGTCGTCATCATCGTCGTCATCATCATCATCATCATCGTCATCATCGTCGTCGTCGTCGTCATCATCATCATCATCATCATCGTCGTCATCATCGTCATCATCATCATCGTCGTCGTCATCATCATCATCATCGTCATCATCATCGTCGTCGTCGTCATCGTCGTCATCGTCGTCATCGTCGTCATCGTCGTCATCATCATCATCATCATCGTCATCATCAGCCATCAGGCCCTCCTCGGAGCGGAATGGCAGGTCCTGGGCCTTGGCGGTGGGGGCCAGCGGGGTGTGGAAGGAGCAGAGCAGCGCCAGCAGCAGCGCCAGGATCAAACTTCTCAACGATGCCATGTCTGCAGGAGTCAGCTAACGAGTGTAGAACCTGGAATCACTGCAGGAGTCCAGCACTGCAGCGTCTCTTCACCGATGTGTCCCCAAACGGAGCCAAACCTAGCTTCACGCACCCTCTAATGTCCTGGCTGGACACCCCTTATCAGCATCCAAGAGACAGTATTCCAAGCTGAGATCTAGATATTTGCTCCCAGGTCCTGGAAAGTCCGGGTGGGAAAAAAAATAAATTATCCTCCAGAAGCCGGTTAGTTGGCAGAGATTCTGGGCCACTCAGACAGGATGTCCTATCGTCCACTTGTGTGATCAGTTCAGACTGCAGTAATAGGCTGAGAGGAGAGCCGTTAGTAGCTGGTCAATGCTGATGGCACAGAGACGACTAATGTGAGGGCGACAGAAAAAGAGTGAGACCGACCTATGGGGTAAGCTGAGAAGAGGAGGGGGGGCAGTCACCCTGACTGACAGGGGCAAATGCTGGTGGGCCGGCCTGGACTATCCATAAGTTGGGTTAGCAGGAGTGGAGGGGATGACTGGAGGTGGCTTAAGGTGCAAGTGGGGCATACCTGCTTTTCCATCATCATCAAATGTTCCAGGTTTTCTTTGGAGAGCCTCGCTGGGGGAGTAGGTTCAGGCAAAGATGACCATAGTGTGTGGGAGAGTGGGGTTGGGAGGATTATCCATCTTACTATAGGTGATAAGTGACCATATGTGACCCATGTTGGGACAGAGAAGAAGTGATGATGGTTGCCGGTCTGTCCTTGCTGCTGTGTTCCAGCAATATGTATCTTCCTAGTTTTGGCCAGAGCCGCATGACATTTGCTGAGGTTGATTAGTAACTATTGCAGGTCATCTTTGACCTTTCTACCAGAGTGGCGATGTTACTCTTAAACCTCCATATTTCTGTGGAGATTCATGGTCGGATGAAGCTGAAAGCAAATAATCACGGAGCCACAGATCAATGCAGAGTTCTACAGGAGAACTGACGGACTTTAGGTTCATACCAAACCTCGTACCGTACACCTTGTGTTAGAACTGCTACCACTTCTCAATCTGCACAAAAGTCCAGATCCAGCTGAAGTCTTGGAGCCACAGACCGGACACGTTCTATGATCTAATGGGAGGGTTGCCATCAGCACACCCATGTTCCTGGGGATAAATCCCAATTAAGTATTAATAACCTTCAGACCTTTCACTGATCTCATGGCAAACACTTTGGCTCTACAAATAGCTAAATCATAACTATGTTGTGTAACCCTATCATTTCACCATGTTTAACGTTGCCGCTTCATATTACCGTTTGATTTTAAATCTTATCTGACACCTGGTTGTTTTCTCAGCATCTTAAACCAATGAAATCTCCTAATTCCAGGATCTCAGTTATGCTGATGTAGCCAAAGTGTATATACTACCAAACCTCAGTGCCAAGCAGAGACACTGATCTGTGGTCCAACTACTTTTCTGTCCCTCCCCCAACATGCTATCCCCAAAATAGATGGATTTGTGCAGGGAGGAGTTGAAAAGCGCTCTATTTAAAACCCCACAGTGTTAGAGTCAGTGTAATGTGAGCCGGCCTGGCTCTGTCTGCTGGACCGACGCTGCATCTCCCATCCTCTGTCAATTCTCACCTCCTCATGCATGAAAACAGAAGGTGGCCGGAGGAACATCGGGCACGCCTCCTCAACCAAACTCGATTAAAGATAATAAAAACTATTATTTTCCTTTTGGTACAGTGTTGTGGTTCCCACAGCAACATCCTTTGGCTGTATTCTTTATATTCTGGCCTACAAAGGTGCACATGCATCTGAATTCTTATCAGTAATTTATGCCCATTGAATCTGTCTTTGCTCAATGATACAACATAAGCATGCAACTCTCATGCTAAGGAAATGGCAAAAAGTTCAATAATCCAACATGAGTGTTGAATTTAATGCACAAATCATGTCAAGTTCAAGTGAGAAGCATCACAATCACTCAAGGAAAATACAAAAATTAGGTCATAAAATTTCACAGTCAGCTGTAAATTCGGTTACATCATCAGTGTGAGAAGTTTTGGTCTGCAAGGACACAAATGGGAGAGTGAGGAAGCTTTCTGAGACTCGTGTCACCCCTTGGTGAAATCAAACATGAGCCCCAGCATCACCAGTATCAGTTCTTATTTACAGCTTTATATACGAGATGCAGTCTTTGCTTCAGAGGCACAGGTTTGAGAAAATGTTTGCAATTAAGTTTGTGATGGTGATACACTAGCAGCAGCGAGAAACAGCTGAGTTGGACCGAGCAAAGGACAGAATGAGAGAGGAGATCAGATCGAGATGAAGACTGCAAAGTGGTTGAAAGTGGAGATGAGCTCAGACATGCCAAAGACATTTCTTCTCGCTTAGTTTGGATCATGAGTCTGCTTGCATTGACCCATTAGACCCGTTTAGTTAACGCCCTGTTCTGTCTAACAACTGCTACAGAAACTCTGTCACTTCTCATCAGTTTGGATCGTGGCTGATGGATATATGAGACTTTCATAGATTTTTCTGCAAGCAGATAAACAAAGACCGCACATCCTCACGCAGGACATTTAACTGTCTTAGCCAAAAAATGAGAGCAGAGGACTTGTTGGAAAGGGTGTTGTGAGGTAAAGAGACGACAGCAAGTGCACTTCATCAGCCCATTCATCAAGCAGATCTGAAATTCCCCAGCAGGGTTAATTTTCATCTCCAAGTTGAATCCGGTGCCAAATTCATCCCAAGCACTTTCCATGTAAGGACTGTCTAAAGTGGGAAATCACTTTCCAAGATACAGTTACCCAAGGGGAGTGGAGTGTGTGTGCTTGTGTGTGTGTGTGCGTGTATATGAGTGTGTGTGAGTAACACATAAGTTAGAAGATTCATTTAAAGATCTTAATGATAACGAACACGTTTGGAGTTGTTTTGTCTTCAGTCTGTACTCAAAGACCAAAGATGACACCAGGAAATAGCGGGAGTCATACATTCTTATTCTGCTTTTATATTTTCACACAGCCTTAAAGTTATTTGTGTCTTTAAATGTTTCAGGTGGTACTTATTTCATTTTTCCATCTCCGCAGTGTAGTAGCTGAGGGGATGAAGAGATGGAGCTGCCCTCCCGATCCGTCAGGGGTTTCCTCGTCTATGTGGGAGTCAGAATAAGTTTGCTTTTGGGGGCTGCCTATCCTGGTGAGGGGCAGGGTACATCCTGGACAGGTCATCTATGTTCCTGGAAACCTAAACAATTGGCAGAGCCCGATTTAAAGTAACACGAGATATACAGTGGGCACAGAAAGTATTCAGACCCCTTTAAACTTTCACTCTTTCTTTCATTGCAGTCATTTGCTAAAATCAAAAAAGTTCATTTTATTTCTCATTATTGTACACTCAGCACCCCATCTTGACCAAAAAAACAAAGTATAAATTTTTGCAAATTTATTAAAAATGAAAAACTGAAATATCAAATGGTCATAAGTATTCAGACCCTTTGCAGTGACACTCATATTTAACTCACAGGCTGTCCATTTCTTCTGATCCTCCTTGGGATGGTTCTGCTCCTTTCCTGGAGTCCAGCTGTGTTTAATTAAACTGATTAGACTTGATTAGAAAAGGCACACACCTGTCTATATAAGACCTTACAGCTCACAGTGCATGTCAGAGCAAATGAGAATCATGAGGTCGAAGGCACAGATCTGGACAAGGTTACAAAAGAATTTTTGCAGCACTAAAGAGCACGGTGGCCTCTAGGCGCTTTCAGACTGTAGGAACCTTTTGGAGTTCCTAAAACCTTTTCGGGAACCAGGCCGTTTTTTTGCACATTCGGACATATAGGAACTAGGGACCTCGGCCCTAAGTTCCTACAGTATAACCTTTTTAGCTCCTACGTCGAGGCAGGGTCTTTTCGGGGTTCCATAGGAACTGAAATACATAGTTGTTTGGTGATTGGTAGAAATGGCAAGCCGCGCCCCTTGCATGATCTCCGCTTCTTCCAGCCCCGCCATATTTAAAAAGTCTCACATCTGTTTAGCTGTTTAACTGTTTACCAAGATTGTAATAAAAACAAGAACTATTACAATAGGAGTGTACCATATTCATTATTAAATCGATCACAATGGTACACATCTCGAATCCAGAACTATTTTGAAATGACCAAAAGCAATTATTTTCATACTAATTTAATTGACCCAAATACAGCTGCAAAGTGTGGCAGTAGAATCTGCAGCTGCCGCCTGAACACTTTAGTGGACGGACCATCCACTAAAGTGTTCGGGCGCACTTCAACAAAAGGTAAACAAGGGAAAGGGAGTGAAATCTGGTAAGTTATCTTTTATAATAGCTTTGAATAAAAGAGATGGAAAACCCCAAAACAATTGCAAATTGTGTCAGTACAATCTGCGCCACTTTAGTAGACATTAAAGTGTCCGGGCGTACTTCAACAAAAGGTAAACAAGACGTTAGTAGGGCAGCTTTCCAACGAGGGGCTGTTCCGTTACATGATACATATGACCATGATGAGGGAAAGCTGGTAAGTTAGCTTTTATGATAGCTTTGAATAAAAGAGATGGGAAAACTGTTTTGTATTAGATCTGCAGGGGCATAAATTTGTCACTGTTGCAATGATAGCATCACACATGGTCCCTAACAAGGTCCTCCCTAATGTGCGAGTGCAAACCGAAGGCGAAGGGTATTCTTATAATTAAACTCGGGACACGTAGTTATAGGACTGCATTCTTAGAACCTCTCTGTCCGAATGCGCCTATAGTCCTTAAATGGAAAAGTTTTGGACGACCAGAACTCTTTCTAGACCCGGCCGTCCAGCCAAACTGAGCAATCGTGGGAGAAGATCCTTGGTGAGAGAAGAAGAACCCAAAGATCACTGTGGCTGAGCTCCAGAGATGCAGTAGGGAGATGGAGAAAGTTCCACAAAGTCAACTATCACTGCAGCCACCCACCAGTCGGGGCTTTATGGCAGAGTGGCCTGATGGAAGCCTCTCCTCAGTGCAAGACATATGAAAGCCTGCATAGAGTTTGCCAAAAAAAACACATCAAGGACTCTCAGACTGTGAGAAATAAGATTCTCTGGTCTGATGAGACCAAGATTGAACTTTTTGGAGTTAATTCTAAGCGGTATGTGTGTTGAAAACCATGCACTGCTCATCACTTGTCCAATACGATCCCAACAGTGAAACATGGTGGTGGCAGCATCATGCTGTGGGGGTGTTTTTCAGCTGCTGGGACAGGACGGCTGGTTGCAGTTGAGGGAAAGATTAATGCGGCCAAGTACAGAGAGATCCTGGAAGAAAACCTCTTCCAGAGTGCTCAGGACCTCAGACTGGGCTGAAGGTTCACCTTCCTACAAGACAATGACCCTCAGCACACAGCTGAAATAACAAAGGAGTGGCTTCAGAACAACTCTGTGACCATTCTTAACTGGCCCAGCCAGAGCCCTGACCTAAACCTAATTAAGCATCTTTGGAGAGACCTAAAAATGGCTGTCCACCACCATTCATCATCCAAACTGACAGAACTGGAGATGATCTGGAAGGAAGAATGGCAGAAGATCCCCAAATAAAGGTGTGAAAAACTTGTTGAATCATTCCCAAGAAGACTCATGGCTGTACTAGCTCAAAAGGGTGCTTCTACTTGGTACTGAAAAAGGGGTCTGAATACTTGTGACCATGTGATATTTCAGTTTTTCTTTTTCAATAAATTTGCAAAAATTTCTACATTTCTGTTTTTTCTGTCAAGATGGGGTGCTGAGTGTACATTAATGAGAAATAAAATGAACATTTTTGGTTTTGGCAAATGGCTGCAATGAAACAAAGAGTACCAACTGTACCTCCAGCCTTGAATGAAATGTAAAACTGGCCCACTCCAGTTATCAGTCTACACTTTGTCCACTCTAGTTAACCTATTTGTCTGGAATTATTCTGGTTTACCTACAAAAGTGGAATTGGTCCACTCCAGTTTACCCACCAGTCTGGAATTTTTCCAGACTGGTTTACTTATTTGTCTGGAACTGATCCATTCAAGTTCACCAATCTGTCTGAAATTGTTCCACTCCAGTTACACTGTCAGACTGGGATTTGTCCACTCTGGGTCACCTGTCAGTCTGTAACTGACCAACTCCACTTTACTTATCTGTTTGAAATGGGTTTACTCTGGTTTACCTTCCTGTCTGAAATTGGTCCACTGCAGTTTACTCACAGTATCTAGCTGGACTTGGTTCATTCCAGTTTACCCACCTGCCTGGACAATGGTGTGCACAGATAGACACGGGGTGGTGCTAGAGCACTTGCCCTTTGTTATTAACATTATTGTCACCCAGGTAACACATATATTATCAACTGTATTGTTTCTCTCACAGCCTCAATTGCCAAGCTAATTGTCTGAGTAGTGAAATTGCCTCTATCTGTCTCATACTCATACTGGTTGAGTCTAAATTTGCCAACTGTCCACCTGCTTAACATTATAGACTTCACCAGACCCTTTTACCAGGGCAGGTGCAAGTAAAAGACGTGCTCCAGTATAGTCTCAGGAGTTAACTTAGGAACAGTCCATTTACCATTTAGGAGTTCAGCATCCAGCAGTGAAGGGCAATGACATACATTCAGGTCCATATATATTGGGACATCGACACAGTTATGATTTTTGGGCTCTATATAACAACATAAACGTGCCTCCCACTTTTTAGGGGACCAAATGTAATGGGACATACACAACAATCATAAACTTTTTAATACTTGGTTGCAAATTGTTTGGAGGCAATTACAGCCTGAAGTCTGGAATGCATAGACATCACCAGATTCTAGGTTTCATCCATGGTGATGCTCTGCCAGGCTTCTACTGCAACTGTCTTCAGTTTCTGCTCGTTCTTGGGGGCATTTTCCCTTCAGTTTTGTCATCATCAAGTAAAATTTATGCTCAATTGGATTCAGCACAGATAATTGTGTCAGCCATGGCATAATATTCCACTTATTTGCCTAAAAAAAAAACTCTTTGGTTGCGTTCATATGCTTCAGGTAATTTTTACACTAATAATGAATTGCTTTGGATCTCATAGAGAGTTACAATTGCAAATGTCACACCCGGAAACAACTCCAGACCTTTTACCTGCTCAGTTGATTATGATACAATGAGGAATAACCAGTCAATGAAATAGCTTTTGAGTCGGTTGTTCCATTACTTTTGGTCCCTAAAAAAATGGAAGGCACATGTAGAAACTGTTGTAATTCCTACACCGTTCACCCGATTTGGATGTAAAACCCCTCAAATTAAAGCTGAAAGTCGTTAGTTTGATTTACAATTCACTGTGGTGGTGTATAGAGCCCCCAAAATTCGAAGTGCGTCACTGTACGAATATATAGTATTGGACCTACATTAACTGCAACAGTAACAAGGACAGAAGTCAGTGATCTTAAATTCAAATTATGCAGTTTCATGGAAACAAAAGCTCCAGTTTGCTCTTAATTCTCTACTTATAGTATTTATAGATGGTTTCTGGATCCCCTCAACTCCTTTAAAGAGTCACACAATGGTTTAGTGCACACCTGCACCGGCTGTTTTAACTGGGTTATGTTACCCTGTCGGTGGTCTACGATGGAGCCACAGAAGACAGGAACAGCCATGTCTTTCCCCAAGAACGGAAAATGGGGTTACCAGAAAAGAAAAAAAAAGAGAAGAGAAAATGTAGAGAGAAGCAGCTGCTTCCTGATTTCTTAGAGAAGAGAGGTTAGCATCACCTAAGCTAATACAGTCTGAGCTGATATCAGCATGTTGGGATTCAGTTCTAACTCTTAGGGTGCTTTCACACCTACATGATTTGGTCCAGTTAAAGCGGACTGGAGTTCAGAACACCTGCCAGTACATTTGGGCAGGTGTGATAGAACCGTACTGAGACAGGCCTCTGGAGGTGGTCTCAGTACGGTTCCATGCCGACTCCAGTACTGTTCACTGATGGTGAGAACGATGCGCGGCCTCGATTCGGCCTGTTTACAGCAGTTCCATTCATTCTACATGATAAATGAAACAGAAGCTAGCGGAGAAATCGCCAAAGATGTTTCCAAAATACAAGATGGTTCAGGTTAGAGCTTAGCCCGTTGGTCTTGCAACTTTGCTTGCAACACATCTCTGTGGGTTGGAAAAAAAACTTGCAGTGTTCTCATGACGTATGTGAGTTTCATGCTGTAACAACAGCAGTATTTGCGCTTGCTGTATAAGTAATGATAATAATATATCGCCATAATTACGAGCAGAAGAGCAAAAGAAACATGTATAGCCGTTTTTTCTTCCGGGATTATTCTTCTTGATGTGAGATGTCAGGACACTGGTCTGTAGTCATCTGGTTCAGCGGGTTGTGTTTTTTTGGGCACTGGAACAAGACAGGATGTTTTTCACAGCACAGGAACTCTTTTCTGACTCAGGCTGGTGTTGAAAAGGTGCTGAGGAATTGGACATAGTTGTTCTGAGCAGGTCTTCAGAGCTCTGGGACTGACACCATCTGGACCTGCAGTCTTGTTCCGGTTCATCTTCCCTAGTTGTTTCTTTACCTGACTGCAGGAGAACGTCAGGCTGGAGGTGGAGGCAGAGGAGGGCTGAAGATGTCCTGATGTGGAGGGAGATGTGTTCATAGTCTGTGTGATGACTGGCTGCTGCTGAATGATGTTGATGGAGATGAGAAGAACCAGATTATGACCTGATCTTCCTGGAGGAGGCAGGGCAGAGGAGCTGTAGGCATTTTTAAAACTTGCATAAAATAAGCTCATCATCTTATTTTTTCTGGTGAAGCAGCTGACAATTTGTTGGAATGTTGGTAAAGTTGCAGAGGGGAAGACATTGGAAGTCTCCAGAGATCGCCATAAATGAGTTTGGATGCCGTGTTTGTGGCCTAGCAACGATGGAATAGATGATGTCACAGGCTGTGTCTGGAGTGGTACCAGGTCTGATATAAACCACTATCAGAAATAACAAAGGTAAACTCTCTGGGTAAATAACACACTCTGTGATGCACATAATACTGCACTCTCTGTATTCTTTCTGAGACCTTGTTAGCATCTTGAGCTTGTCTGCTCTGTTAAAGGGGAAGTTCAGGATTTTTGACATAGGGCCTCATTTGTGAGTGAGCCAGGATACTACTTATCACTGAAGACAGTTTCATCATATTTCATTCCGTTATTCTAGTTCCAGGAGGTCGCCGATGCTAATGCTAGCGTAAGTCAATAGGAATCTGCTAGCCTGTCGTTAAAAACAATCTTAACTACTCCATAGAACATCCGAGACAAATTATTTATAACTTAAGACTATCTGTGTAAATGCTGTGTTCATAGAATAATATTACGAATAAAAAAAAGCTGCTGAGACACTTTACAAAGTTTTACTTCCTGTATTTGTATCATCTGCTGCTACACGGATGAAGGAATTTGATTACACAAATATACAGTCAAAACTATGGCCATGTCTGAAAGGCATGAGTTTATGTCAATTTTGAAGACGATTTAGTACTTTTTTAATCAAACTAACTGTCACCATCTCTCTATAAACCAGAATACACTGACAAAGGTAGTAACACGACCACCTGGAAGCAAAGTATATCATTCTGCAGCTGGTAAGAAACTAGTTCCTCAATATGTATCGCAAAAATTTGTCATACAAGGCTAGTTTTACTTGTTTAACACACAAGTTTACTAGTTTAATACGGCATTTACACAAATAGGCTTGCTGATTTTCCTCAGATGTTCTGTGGAGTGGATAAGACTGATTTTAATGACAGGCTAACAGATTCCTATTGACTCACACTAGCATTAGCATCAACAACCTCCTGCAACTAGAATAATGGGATGAAATATGTTGAACCCGTCACCAGTGATAAGTAGTACACTGGCTCACTTGTAAATGAGGCCCTATGTCAAAAATCCTGAACTTCCCCTTTAAGGA
>JALJCO010014305.1:0-132867 GCA_023101725.1 Atherinomorus stipes | reverse complement strand
GAGACAGACTGAGAAACACAGAAAGATGCTGAGTGAGACAGGGACTGAGACAGACTGACTATGAGTGACAGACACCGTGAGACAGACAGATAGATAGACACTGTGAGACAGACTGAGAGAGAGACAGAAAGACACTGAGACAGACAGATACTTAGATAGACACTGACAAACAGACAGACACTGTGAGACAGACAGATACTTAGATAAATAGAGAGACACTGAGACAGACATTCTGGCCAAACACCATTCATTTTCAATGAGAAAAATAGTTGCGTAGATAGACAAGACTGTGAGATAGACAGATACTTAGATTGACAGACACTGAGAGACAGACACTGTGAGACAGAGAGACACGGTGAGACAGACAGATGCATGTATAGATTGATTGTCACTGAGAGACAGACAGACAGATAGACACTATGAGACAGACAGACAGATACTGTGAGACAGACAGATACTTAGATAGATAGACACTGAGAGACAGACAGATAGATACTGTTAGACAGACAGATAATTAGATTGATAGACACAGAGACAGACGGACACTATGAGACAGACAGATAGATACTGTGTTGAGAGAGTGATAGGCACTGAGAGGCAGACAGATACTTAGATAGACACTGAGTCACATACAGACACTATGAGACAGAGACAGATAGATACTGTGAGACAGACAGACACTGAGAGACAGAGAGACAATGAAGCTGACAAGTTTTCCTACGTTTTGATCTATAATTTATTTCTGTATGATGAAAGCTGTAGGAGTTATGGGCATTTGTCTCACATCTGAAAATGCTTCAAACTTTAGAGTGCAGCCAGAGTGCTGAGGGATTTAGGGTTTTTCTGATTTTTTCTGAAAATGTAGCTTACCGTTGTGTCGAAACCTGAACAGATATGTAAATATCCCTTCACATGGTAAAAGTTTCATCCTTCCTGACCAATTTAAACTTTGAATGGTGTCTCTATGTGATGGTATGGCTGAGCTATAGAGGTCCAAAGTGACCTGGGTTTTGGGCTTTTCTCGGCTGATCCTGAACAAATCCCATTCATTTCTATGGGACCAAAGATCGCAGTTTTTTGCGAATTGCGTAAACACCGTTTGAGTTTTGCGCGGACAAATAACAAGCACACCATTCCCGGCCGAGACGCTCGTTTTGATATAACATTTGTGGGGGTGCAGTCAAAGCCCTAGGAGGAGTAGGCCGTCAAAGCATAGGGAGGAAACTGAAAATAGGGTAGCAAGTAAATACTAGAAAATTTCTGAAGAAATTTTGAATGCTGCCAATCTGCTACCCACGTCGAACAGAGCGGCAGCCATGTTACAAAGATGGATTAACAGACAGAAAGACAAAGCTGTGAGACAGACTGTGACACAGACAGAGAGTGAGTGAGACAGACTGAGAAAGACAGACAGAAGGTGAGTGAGACAGACTGAGAAACACAGAAAGATGCTGAGTGAGACAGAGACTGAGCCAGACTGACTGTGAGTGACACAGACACCGTGAGACAGACAGATAGATAGATAGATAGACACTGTGAGACAGACTGAGAGAGAGACAGAAAGACACTGAGACAGACAGATACTTAGATAGACACTGACAAACAGACAGACACTGTGAGACAGACAGATACTTAGATAAATAGAGAGACACTGAGACAGACATTCTGGCCAAACACCATTCATTTTCAATGAGAAAAATAGTTGCGTAGATAGACAAATAAAGACTGTGAGATAGACAGATACTTAGATTGACAGACACTGAGAGACAGACACTGTGAGACAGAGAGACACTGTGAGACAGACAGATGCATGTATAGATTGATTGTCACTGAGAGACAGACAGATAGACAGTATGAGACAGACAGACAGATACTGTGAGACAGACAGATACTTAGATAGATAGACACTGAGAGACAGACAGACAGATAGATACTGTTAGACAGACAGATAATTAGATTGATAGACACAGAGACAGACAGACACTATGAGACAGACAGATAGATACTGTGTTGAGAGAGTGATAGGCACTGAGAGGCAGACAGATACTTAGATAGACACTGAGTCACATACAGAAACTATGAGACAGAGACAGATAGATACTGTGAGACAGACAGATAGACACTGAGAGACAGAGAGACAATGAAGCTGACAAGTTTTCCTACGTTTTGATCTATAATTTATTTCTGTATGATGAAAGCTGTAGGAGTTATGGGCATTTGTCTCACATCTGAAAATGCTTCAAACTTTAGAGTGCAGCCAGAGTGCTGAGGGATTTAGGGTTTTTCTGATTTTTTCTGAAAATGTAGCTTACCGTTGTGTCGAAACCTGAACAGATATGTAAATATCCCTTCACATGGTAAAAGTTTCATCCTTCCTGACCAATTTAAACTTTGAATGGTGTCTCTATGTGATGGTATGGCTGAGCTATAGAGGTCCAAAGTGACCTGGGTTTTGGGCTTTTCTCGGCTGATCCTGAACAAATCCCATTCATTTCTATGGGACCAAAGATCGCAGTTTTTTGCGAATTGCGTAAACACCGTTTGAGTTTTGCGCGGACAAATAACAAGCACACCATTCCCAGCCGAGACGCTCGTTTTGATATAACATTTGTGGGGGTGCAGTCAAAGCCCTAGGAGGAGTAGGCCGTCAAAGCATAGGGAGGAAACTGAAAATAGGGTAGCAAGTAAATACTAGAAAATTTCTGAAGAAATTTTGAATGCTGCCAATCTGCTACCCACGTCGAACAGAGCGGCAGCCATGTTACAAAGATGGATTAACAGACAGAAAGACAAAGCTGTGAGACAGACTGTGACACAGACAGAGAGTGAGTGAGACAGACTGAGAAAGACAGACAGAAGGTGAGTGAGACAGACTGAGAAACACAGAAAGATGCTGAGTGAGACAGAGACTGAGCCAGACTGACTGTGAGTGACACAGACACCGTGAGACAGACAGATAGATAGATAGACACTGTGAGACAGACTGAGAGAGAGACAGAAAGACACTAAGACAGACAGATACTTAGATTGACACTGACAAACAGACAGACACTGTGAGACAGACAGATATTTAGATAAATAGAGAGACACTGAGACAGACAGACACTGACAGACAGACGGACAGACACTGTGAGACAGACAGATACTTAGATAGATAGACACTGAGACAGACAGACAGACAGACAGATAGATAGATAGATACTGTGACACAGACATACAGACAGACAATGTGACAGACAGATACTTAGACACTGAGAGACAGACAGACACTGTGAGACAGACTGTAACTGAGAAACAGACTGTGAGTCGAACTGTGAGTGAGACAGAGACAGACTGTGAGTCGAACAGAGACTGTGAGATAGACTGTGAATGAGACATAGACTGTGAGACAGACTGTAAGTGAGACAGAGACTGTGAGATAGACTGTGAATGAGACATAGACTGTGAGACAGACTGTGAGACAGAGACTGTGAGATAGACTGTGAATGAGACATAGACTGTGAGACAGACTGTTAGCGAGACAGAGACCGTGAGGCAGAAAGACACAGACAGACAGAAAGATAGATTATCCACAGGACTGACAGGAGGCCAAGACTGGTGAACAGAGGGTTCAAGGGGAGAGGAAGACTGAGAAAGGAAGCACATACATGTTTGAATATAAAGAGAGAGAGTTCTAGTATTGAGGACATGGTGAGACACCAAATAAGTGGACAGAGGGACAGTCATGATGACCTCAGTGGATTTGAACCTCCAGTTTGATCATACATTGGTTTATAGATGAGGAATTAAGTCAAAGGTGAAACTAATTAACACAGCAGGGAGAACTGCTTAGGTTGTCATGACAACGCAGCACCTGTCTGTGTGTGTGTCACGGAATGTCAGTTAATTTCAGTTAGAGACTTTATGCCTTAGTTTTCTATGGGAAAATGCTGAATCGTCCACTGCGAGAAAACCGTAACAGATATCAAAATAATTTTTTCACCGTGAGCGCCATGAGGCTTTCAGGAACTCGGGAATGTATTTTATTTTATCCTAAGTGGAACAGAATTTAAATGGTGACAGTTTTAAGAATCAGGGCTTTTTGAGCTTTCCGTCTAGATTACAATGGAGAGATATAGGAGCAAAATGGTGACTTTCTAAGATTCCGAGAGCCGTAGTTCGAAAACGGTGCGTCTGAGCAAAAAATGTGCGGAAGGATGAAATGAAGCCAACAAGATTTCCAACGTTTTGATGTAAAAATTATGTCTGTACGACGAACGGTGTGGGAGTTATGGCCATTTGTTTCAAAGTTGGAAATGCTTCAAAAGTTAGAGTGCGGCTAGAGTGCGGAGGGATTTTGGGATTTTTTGGATTTTTCCTTAAACGTAACTTACCATTGTGTCAAAACCGTAACAGATATGTACATGTCCTTTCACATGGTTAAAGTTTCAGCTTTCGTGACCCGTTTAAACTTTGAATGGTGTTTCTATGTTATGGTATGGCTGAGCTATAGAGGTCCAAAGTGACCTGGGTTCTTGGTTTTTCCTCGGCTTGTTTCCGACCAAATCCCATTCATTCCTATGGGACCGAAAATCGCAGTTTTTTGCGAATTGCGTGAACACCGTTTGAGTTTTGCGCGGACAAATAACAAGCACACCGATCCCGGCCGAGACGCACGTTTTGATATAACTTTTGTGGGGGTGCTGGCAAAGCCCTGGGAGGAGAAGGCCGTCAAAAAACATGACGGAAACTGAAAAAGTTTAATAATAATAATAACGCGGAATAAACGCGGAGCAATAGTAATATGTTGCCAATGCTCTATAGAGCATTGGCAGTATATTGCTCTAGAGCAATATACTGCCAATGCTCTATAGAGATTGGCAGCATAATTATTTTGATAATCAGACCACAGGTTTGTGCCTCATAACCAAATACTGTAGTTCTAAATACGTTTTTAGAATCTGAAAGTTAGAAAAATAAGTATTTTTCTTACATGCAGCTTCAGTAAAGGGATAAACTACAGATATTTCAGTAAAGAGAGCAGAAATATGTCAAGTGGCAATGGCTGTTTTTTCTATTTTAAGGCAAATCAGAGAATCAGCTTTCACTTAATGTTTATCATGATGATGGTATTTTTTTTCCTCCTTAAAAAATCTATTGTACAAGGGCAGCTGGTGGGGTTGATTTATTTTGTATGATTTAACTTTATGGATGTAACTGTGACTCCAATCAGGACTAATTACAGAAAAATATTCACAACCCAGATGTGTCTGTGAGTAAACAGGGTAAAAAGTATATCTGTTAGTGTTTTTCCTTTTGGTCTGCTGTTGGGTTACCAGATGTTTCCAGCTAGTGGCTCCAAAGGTAAATTTGAAGCATTACGACAGGATCAGTAATGACACAAAAAACAGTCTTTGCGACTCGAGACGTTATTTGGCACAATGTTGGTATTTATTTAGCAGTTTATAGCACACTGAAAAGTAAGAGGTATAAGGGAAGTTTTATACAGTTTTTCATCAATTTTAACTTTCATTCTTTTGTCTTTTTTTTTTCTTTTTTTTTGCTTCTGGTCTTTTGGTGTGTTATTTGGAAGCTTTCTGGAAAAATAGTGGCTTACAAGAGGATTTATTTTACATATGGATCATTAAAATGTGCTATAAAGCATTTATATTCTAAAAATTAGTGGCGATTAACAAAGTAAAGATTTCTCCTTTCATCTGGAGTTTCTGCAGTCACTTCTTAAATGGTTTCATCAGAGCCTGCAGGAAAGTGTGACCAGATGCAAACGTGACTGTGAACTAGTAAGTCAAAGTTTTAGGATTTGCTGGCCTTTAATTGCAGATGTGGACGTGAATATTAATGCAAGTATAATTTGGAGTTCCTTGTTTGATTTTTAACATTCTAATTGTTGTTTGTACTAAAATATTTGTAAGGGAATTTCATGACTTGTGAATAGTTTTGCCTTCTTTTAACCACCAGTGCCCCTAAATACTCAATACTGTTTATTTTGGATTCATTTCTGTGTCCAGCTTCTGTTTTTCTTCCCAAGTAAGCTTAAAAACCTGCACTGACTGATTTATGGAACAGACTGGAGACAGCTTTTACTTCCTGGGTTTATACATTTGACCCAGCACATGAGCAATGGCCCAGGTCTGATCCAACTTTACTTCCAACATTCCTCAAAGCAGCTGGACCGCTCATTTTTCCAGCGCTTTTGACATATCTGTCTATTTTTTATGTAGGTTTAGCGGCGACACGGTCCGACAGGAGACAGCTGAAGACTGTCGGAGTGAAAACAAGCTTCTCAGGTCATAAAACTCCTCAGGGGTGTAAAATAATGACGGCAGTGATGAGAAACTACTGTACAGTTCAGAGACGTCTGTATATACGAGCAACAGGAGTTATCACTTAAAATATCTAGCAGTTATTAGGTGACAAGTCAGAATGGGTGTCTGATAAAAGACAAACCTTTCAGTTAAAAGGATGTTATTAATCTGATGTTTTTCTGTAACTTAATGACTCATGAGCACAAATTATTTTCTGTTCTGTTACAAGCGAAGCTGAAGGGATCTCACTGCCTTAGCCATCTAATACTGATACACTGGACTTTTTTCTTTTCCTAATTGTGTGTATGATCAAAAAGTAAAAACTTGTCACTTTGTGTCAGGAAAAAAAGGGAAAATCTACTGTTATAAAATGAAACGCATGATTTGTGCAGTCACAGGCGATGCATCATTCAAAAATGAAGTCGGAATCACTGGAAATGGAAACACGACTGTTTGCTTTTCACCTTCTTATTTAAAAGTGTGACTTTGATGTGCTTTACACAGTTGTCTAAATTGTAATGCACCATGGTTGTGTAACGATTTATGACTGAGGTCAAAACATACCTCAGCTGGTATGTGTAGCTCCACACAAACATTTCTTTCCAACTTTAAGCAGCAGTGAAGCTTTGGTTTGACATAAATATAAAAATCATTCAAGACTCTTATTATTATGACTCTTGTTGGCTGTGAGTTAATTTATTTTCATGTTCCAGGTGAAGAATTTGGATTAATCATTATTAGTTACAAAGATGTTTTTTTCTTTGCCATCTTTTGCACGTTTTCTGAAATGTTGGGTTTTACCACCGCTCAGTTTTGAAGCTGGCAAACAACCATTAAAGCAGTAAAAAAGGCTAAATCATTAGCGCTCTTTCATAGGAAAGTGTGGTATCTGGAAAAGTGAACGAGTAAAGCACCAGCTAGTGGAGGAAAAAGGGAAAGATTCCCACCAGACAGCAGGTCGTTGCAGCCTTGGCTGTTGGATCTGACTGACGAATCGCAGGTGAACATAGTCGAAGTTTCATTGTTATCATGAACCCAAAGTGTTATGACTTAAAATTCACAAGTTACAGCTGCCTTGCTTCTCTGCTTTCTCAATGTGCAAAACGATGTCTAACAGCATGTAAAGATCTTGGGTTACTCATCAGTCTCTTGAGGTGTGTCTGCCTTAAAGTACAGTATACAGTCAAGCTTTGAGTGATCACTGGTAGTTGGTTTGTACATTGTGTTTGTTTTGATTGCTTCTTTAATAAACAATATTGGAGATGTGCAACTTGTCTCTGTTTCTGTTCAAAGGTTTAGCAATTTTCCACCCTGGTGGACAATAAAGATTTATTCTTTTCTATTCTAACACAAACAGCTAATCAGCCAATCGCATGGCAGCAGTTTAGTGCATTTAGACATGTGGATTGGTAAAGGACACTTGTTTAAGTTTAAACTGAGCATCAGAATGAGAATTTAAGTGATTTTGAATGCAGCATGAGTGTTTGTGTCGGACAGGCTGGTCTGAGTTTTTCAGAAAACTGGTGATCTACTGGGATTTTCACACACAAACATCTAAAAGATTTGCAGAATGGTGTTGGGAAGAAAAATTGCTGGTGAGCAGCAGTTCTCTGGACCAGAATGTCTTGTTGATGTCAGAGATCAGAGAATGGGCAAACAGGTTGGAGATGATAAAAAGACAATAACTTAGATAACCACTGGTTGTTTTGGAAGATTTACAGTGCCGATTAGCAGGAGTGAGTGAGTTTAAGTCTGCTGCAGGGCAGAGGTGTAGTTCTGAGAGGTCCACTGTTGGTTTCTGTCTTTGTTTGGAGTTTTAAAGAAAAAAATCATGTAAGAGCTGGCATCAGAAAACATAGTGACTAACTGCAGCATAGCTTTAAAAAAAAAAAAAAACATATAGGCTTCAAAATGAGGCACCAAATGAGATACCTGGTGAGTTTTGATCAGAGTGGTAACTGTAATCGTTGCATTATGCATGTAAAACTGTCATACAGTGAGTTTGAATAACTTACAGAAAAGTGTTCTGTATACAGTCGGAGCTTTACTTGTACTTTTCTCCTTGAGTACATGTCAGTGTATTTCTGTATGTCTGCTTCAGCTGTACCTCCTCTGCCTCCTGCTTTCTCTACATCCTCAGCTTTAAGCAGAAGACATGGCGGATGAGCTTCCTAAAAGCCTTTTCTTGTCCCATCAGATCCATCCAGCACTGAAACTTTAAGCCATGGCTCAGTCCCGCTTTCTTGTTTCCCCTCCATGTTTAGAGTTCTGTCTGCCAAAATAGCAGAAATGAATTTTTAATCAGCCGCCAACGAATCTGATCGCTTTCTCTCTCTATAGCTTTCCTTTACAATGTGTGTGTGTGAGTGTGTGTGTGTTCTGCTTCCTTCAGCCCAAATAAAGCAAGTGTTTGTGTGTGTGTGGCCACAATGGATGACGTGTGTGTCTAAGAGGGTTTATTTTGTTAGAAGTTTTCCTGACATTGATGGGGCATAAGTCATTACCCTGATTCATTTAGTATCCAAATCATCTCTCAGTAAAGAGAATCTTCATGCATCATTGAGGTTTAGCTGTCTGGTGAGAGTGCCTGACAGAATATTTAACAGAACACCAGCGAGCAAATGTGACAGCAAACAACTGGAAAGACTTGAGAAATAAAGATTGCTCCTCCAGTTGAATCTTTTTCTGCCAAAATAGCTTTACAAATTTGGGGGTTTTACTTGAAATGGCTTGAGATGAAAATGACTGCATTATCTTGGCCCAGGGCTCCTCAGCTCTCCTCCTCGAGGCCCCCTGTCCTTTAGGTGCTAGATGCTTCCCTGCTCCAACACCCTGGATTCAAATTAACAGTTTATCAGGTTCTGTGGTGACTCACAGGGACATTGGCTTAGTCCTGCAGACATAATTTCGACCTGTGTTTTTCTCTCTGATCCCATTATGAAATGTTCAATGATGAATTTCAGTGACACAATAATTTCTAAAATCTTGCTCAGGTGTCTGGTCAGCATTTCTAATTTTTCACAAATAACAATCATACTGGACAATTTTGGACCGTTCAAATGCCAGTGTATCACCCATAGATAGTTTATAACAATTGGACGAAGCTTCCGATCACATGACTCATTGGTTTCTCAAGAGCTGAAGTGAAGCTAGTTGGGCGTTCCCACCATTGCCATCTTAGCCGTGACGTGTGTGTTGTCAATTCTGGAAAATACAAAACTGAGAAAAGAGAGAGGGGGGACTGTGAGCGTGGAGGCAAATGATTGACAGCCAGTGAACTCTGAGTGAAGAGCAAACCCAGAACTAACCGAAGCTAATGAAGATAGGTGAGCCAAAAGTAAGGCACGCTCATGCTAACTAGCTAAAAACTGCTGTTGTGCTGCTCTGCTACAAGCTGAGGCCTTCCTGGTAGCAAACGGGAGCTAGCTCCTAGTCACTAGCCACCAGCACTAATGCCTGCATCTGGTCTGCCGCCTGTCAATCAAAGGGCACGCCCCAAATTATGTGTAATTTCAAGATTAAGGAGCATCTAAACGGATGAGTTATAAAAAAAAAAAAATTCACCCCCTCAAAGTTGACAAATAGGTAAACTTGATCTGTTAAACCTAAAATGATCTTTTGAAGCAGGCTGTAAACATGTTTATTTCTGCAGTGAAGTTGGCTTCTTTAACATGGGAGTCTATGGGGACTGATCCCTTTTGCAGCCAGCCTCTAGTGGATGAGGGGTGAACTTCAATTAGACCAGAATTCTGGATAGCTTCATTTTTCTCTGCAGGAGGTTTGGTATCACCCCATTAATCAGAAATTATCTGTAAAGCATGACGTCCATCTTACTGCAGCTAATGGTCAATGTTGCTTTTACTGCTCCCATAGGAATTTCATGCATATTTAACAGAGGAAAAATGTGAATGCAAAATCAGGCTTTCAGTTATTTGAAATAATTGTTCTTTTTCAAAGGCAGAATTGTACAACATGCGTCCTTTGAGTATAAGAAAAAAAAACAAAAAGTCTCATAGTGCTTTCTGAAAACAACAAAGATTGAATGTGCACACTGGCTCCAAGGGGGACATATACCAACTTAAATCATCCATCCAAGATATAATGAAACTTTAAAAATGCCTTTTAACTTCCTGATATTGGATATCAGATCTGAGGTCAATAATGTCTCCTGACGTAAAAAAAAAAAAAAAAAAAAAAAAAAAGCAAACTCTTAGATCAACAGTATGAAAAGAAAGAAAGAAAGAAAGAAAAAAAGTCTGTAACTAAGAGTTTAGGTTTAACCTAGAACATAATGAATGTGCATTAGTTTCTAGTTGCCATGAACGCCAGGCTGCTGTCCAAGAAAAAAATCCCTCTTCTCAGAATCACCTTTAGACCCAATGAAAAAGGCTGATCCAAGCTCTGCCCTGGAGGACCACAGTCCTGCAGGTGCTGTAGCAGGGACGCACCACGCAAGCTTTCTCGCTGTGCGCTAAAGGTTTATTCTCAGATGACACTTAATTAGGCCACTTGAGCACAATGAGCAGAGGTGTGTTATGAAAAATAATCATTTAAATCAACAACACCACACTGATGTCAATGCAGTGGTAGCATCATATCCTGGGACTGTTTGGCTGCACACAGATGCCTCATTCTGCTGTTAGGAGCTTGTATTGAGTTTGCATTTGTTTTTGAATATTTTGGAATATGCAGAAGCAAAAAAGCTCTGATAGCATAAAGCAAAAGCTCATCTGGCTGTTTCACAGGCACTTCAAACACGTATATTGTACAGTCAGTTCAAAGGAACCATTTCAACATTTACTGTGGAGTGATGAGTGCATGTAAATGTCACACCAGAGCTGTGTGTCAACCAGTAAAAAAGAAACCTGCAAATTTCAGAGCATATGTACCAAGAAGAGGTCCTGGTGTCTGTGTTCTTTACGTAAAATCATGCTGGGCACCTTTTTAATATGTGCTTATTTGACATATTTTTGTGGAGGGGGGCGGGCGTAAGAGACTGTCAATCATGGCACACTTTGTTTTGGTCTCAGCATGCTGCTCAACAGCACGCCTAGCGGGGAAAAAAAAATCACTTTTAGCGCCTTTAAAGTTTGTAAAATCTTTGAGACTGGGTTGGATTCAAGCTGACGGTGGTGATCATTTTAAACAGAGACACTGGACTGATTAACAGGAATGCAGAAAAACATGTTAAATGTGATGTCATAGCTAAATAACACGTGAGTAGACATGCTTTAAGCATAAAATATGTTTATTATTTTAATTTCGGTTACATATTCTTTCTTTCTGAGCATTGCTATAAAAGAAGAAGCAGTGTTTATGGGGGTTGTGTAAAGTTGCTGCTGACGGATGCAGAAAAAGAGCAGATGTGTAAATTAGATTCAGGTTTTTCTGACTCTGTTCTGCAGAATATTGATGTTTTCAGGCCAGGAGAGATTCTTTGGCTTCTTTATGTGAACTATGAACTAGAAAACAAAACAAAGTTGCAGTGGATTTGAGGTCAGAAACATCTGTCACAAATTTCATTCAGTTCCAATAGTGGTAGAGATATAAGACCCATGTGACGCATACAGATGGAGCTTCATCAAAGTCAGAAGCTCATTGCAATAATTAATTCCCTGTTAAAGCAGAGATTAAACCACAATTAAAAAACTATTAAAGCAGATTTGATGTTATGCTCTCACCCCAAAGTGGTAAACATATTCCATCATGCATTAATTCTACTTTATATGAAGTCTAAATCACATGTTCAGTATATTTTCCATTAAAAATCCCTAAGATGATTATCAAGATCCAGATATTGAGCTGAAGAATCATGCCAAGCTTTTCCATCATAAAGACAACTTCATGTTCTCTGAGCATTTTTCTGCAAGACAACAAAGCTTTCAGCTCCAATTGATCATGACGGAGCTTCAGACTCTGTTAGCATCTCCCTCTCTCTCTCTCTGAGGTAGGACAGAAACCTGCCGGAAGACTCGGCCCCCTCCAGCATCCATTAGGTGAAACAAAAGCTGAGCTGCAGACAGATATTATCGTAGCTTCCACTGAGACACAAAGTTTTCTTCCTGCTCTTTCTAGGGAGAGTTTAAGATCAGTCAGCTGTGTGAGAAATCATGGTGATAATGTTGCTTTTAATGTAAAAGCAAAAATCTATTTTAAGTAGAAGGAAGTGTGGCAGCTGAGGTCGTTTACTTTTGGTGAGTGGAGTTTGAATCTTGTGGAAAGCATTCATTTATTTGTCCACATGCTTTCATTTCCTACGCATTCATCTGGGAGATCTTGTAGCTACTGGACCCAAAAAAAAAGCTTTTGTCCTTGTAAATGCTGTTTTATCTGGTTTCAGCACCAAAACTGAATGTTTATAGGAAGAAAACGATCATTTAATACACTCTTAAATATATATAGATGAAGAGGTGATGCTATATGAGGAGGAAGGCTAAACTCAAAGCAGATATAACATCCTCAAGTAGTTCCTGACACATATTCATCAGAAATAGATTGTGACAGGATTATAAAAATAAAAAAAAATCTAAGAGAGGCTCTAGTATAGATAAATATGGAGTCTGCCCATGTTTAAGGCATCAGTCAGGACATCAACTAATTACCGATTATATCTAATGACAGTTTGACAGGTTGATGCATTTTCCTGTAAATAGATTAGTTGGATGTTTCACAAACTCATCTTGTAAATGAACTTCATGGCAAGTTGCCACTGATGCCTCTATCAGGCCAAAATGAAGCAGTCAAATAAAAACTGCAGCACACGTCTTCGTTTAATGTCAGGGTTTGGTTCAAGTTCACAGGTTTCACTCATCACAGACACATCAGCAAGAACACTTCATGCATTTCTTTCTGCTTCACATCTTTAAAGGCTGTTTCTGAATGAAAACCTCAACTCAAGTATTGAAAGTAAGGATGAGCCTACGGTTGCTTTGCAACCTTTTATTCCCTTTTGCACTGATCTATAAGACCAGAGACTTTTCTGGGTTAAGCTTTACACAGACTGATGGATCAAGACACATTTAGAGCTGGTGGGATGAGCAATGAGCTGATACTTTTTCAGTTACAGTTTACTATGAGTGTTGGCATGGTGTTACACCTGGTAGTCTATTTAACAACTTCTGCACCACTTCAACCCATACTTAAAAAAAAAATCTGTGGAGCAACTGGAAGGAATTAGATCCTACAGCGGTATGTAAAGGTTTGGGCCCCTGAAGATTTCTATTATTTTCACTTATACGAGGGCTGGGTGTCGATTCAAATTTTAAGAATGGGTCAATATTCAATCTGGTCCGGTCCAGTACGATGTCCATTTGGTTTGCTGGTATTGAAATGACATGATTCTGTAGTTATGCAACATACTGATGCTAGTATTATATCAACATTCAACAACAAACTAATGAAGTCATGGTAGTTAATGGCAGCTGTCAGGACCAAACCCTCTCACATCGCTTAAGCCGTTTTCAGACTTGCATTGCGGAACATGAGCGGTAAAGTTCATTTGCTCTTTAAACGGACTCGTCTTTTCAAACATGCCACTTCGTTGCGGACTTATCGCGTCTCGGGTGCTTTCAGACATCAGGAAATGTTGCGGAAAAGTCAGCACAGCCCCGCTCTCCTTTCAACTCTGTCTGGAACATTTCCTTGTGCATTCAGCCAAAACGACGTGCCGCAACATTTCAGCTCTTATGACATGGGGTCCAGCCGGTACATGTCTGCTACATCTCCGAGGTAAAAGAGCGGATCGCATGTCTGAATGCAAACGTTATAAAGGACAGAGTCCGTAATATTACCGCTTTCTAGTGCAAGTCTGACAGGGGCTTTAATGTTGACACAGTTGCTTTCATAAACATGCTGTGGGGCAAAATACCCAGATCTAGGGTAGAAAGCAGAAAACACCAGAGATGTCGACACCTGGTACATTTATCAAAAATACATTAAAAATTCATCCAATTAAAATGAAATGGTCATTTTAAAAAAAGAGAAATCAATCTTTAGACATATGAATCCATCTTTAGAAATTAACATGATAATCGATTCAGAATTGGAAAATCTTTCTTTTTTTTTTTATCACAGTCCTAATTGATACTTTCTCGTGATTGGATGAATCTGTCTGTGAGGTTCATGGCTTGATGAGCTGTAGTTTCAGGTATTCAAGTCAACAAAATGAAAGAGTGCCCAAAGTTTTGCACCTGTCTAATTTAGTCTCGATGCATATAAACATATTACTGCATCCATCACTTATCTAATAGACCAAAATGAAGTTGCTGACCCAACGCTGACCCGACGATTTATAAATGAAAATAATAGACATTTTCAGGTGTGCTCAAACTTTTTCGTACCAGTGTATTTGCTACTGATTATACGGAACAAACTCAGTGAAAATGATAACGGAGCTTTTTCAATCAGGTTTTGATCAAAACAGTTTAGGTTTTTGTGTTTTTGCTGAGCCAAACTAATCTAAGGATTGCAGACTATAGATTATACTCAACAGACAAATGTTTAAATAGGATGTTTCCTTTAAATATATTTCCTTCCTTCTTCCACCACAAATGCACATTCACAGTTTTACATGGTATTATTTATTTACGAGGCGTGCATGCTATTTTGATCAGTTTAGTCCAGTCCTTCTGCAGGCCTATATGTGAACTTTGACCTTTTTTTTCTTTATGCGTATTATAAAGAATTACAACTAAAGTAATAAATCCATGATGAAAATGCGCACTCTTCATCCCGAATGGCAGTACATCATGTTCGTCTTTCATGGAAGCCCTAAAATCATCATGTGATTTCCAAATCTCAGTTCTAAGTCTTTTTCAGCTTGGAGGTTCTTGCGGATACAAACCCCAGCAGCTGTCATCATCAGGGTTTGGTCAGACGGATGAGTGACAGTGACAGCTGGTCATAACGTGGTTTCCAAGCAGGTCGCACATAAAAGTTGCAGTTCATAGTTTATTGATTTTGGTTTTGTTGATAATTAAATATGGTGTAATTCTGAACTGAAAGCCTTCTCCTTGCTTCCATGAGGATTTTAGTAACTCGTGGTCACAGCTGATACAGCTCCTTCTTCCTCGTTGCTGAGGCGTGCGAGGGATGCTCCACATAACTATAGTTTATCACACCTCCTTCATCCTCATAATCAATATCATCCTCCTCAATATCGTCAATGTCATCATCATCCAGACAGCAGCTGTCCTCCTCTGATTCCTCATCTTCCTCATCCTCCTCCGGCTCGTTCTCGCAGCTCATCCTCATCCTCTTGTGGTTGTTGTTCCTCACCGATGCCTCCAGAGCTTTCTGCCGACGGTAGAAGTGGGAGAACTTGTTGAAGATGATGGTGATGGGGAGGGCTACCACCAGGGTGCCGCCCAGGATGCAGCCGCTGGCCGCGAGCTTCCCAGCCACCGTGACAGGCACCACGTCTCCATAGCCCACCGTGGTCATGCTTACCGTCCCCCACCACCAGCAGGCCGGGATGGTGTCCAGACCCACGTCCTGAAAACAGACCCAGAGGCAAGCTTTCACTTTGAAGGTGTGATGAAGGACACACAAAACAGTAGTGTTACAGGTTCAAAACCAGCTTTAAGATGTTCATGAAATCAAATTTCAAAGCCTGCAGCCTTTTAGCTGTTCAGAGACTGATCCATACTGATATTCATGCACTAAAATGACGAAAATCTGTGGTTCATGTTGGCATGAAAAACACAAATAATTGGTTTTAATTTCCCTTCTGGGATGAATAAAGTAGTTTTCATTTTCATTCATTTTAAACAGAAATCCAACTTATTTATTTAGAGTGTGAATCAGACATCACTCTGTCTTTACCTCCTCACATTCAGCAGTGTAAGCAATTCCAGAAAACACAGACACTCCAACAGCCAGGTAAAGCAGCAGTATGCCGACTTCTCGATAGCTGTGCTGCAGATAAAACAAGGAGAACAACTTGTTAGAAACCATCACCTGCAGGGAGGCAGTTTTTGGAGGGTTTTTCATCTGTTGCTAGCATTAAAACAACACTTCCAGAAATATACACAGTTATATATACAGTATATACAGTCTTCAAAATGATATACCCTTCCATTAAAGAAAAGGTTAAATTCACAATAGTGATTCAAAGAACAGGAAACTAAAGAAACTAATAATAAATAAAAATTCACAAAAATATAATTTAGTGAATTATAATATTGCTTTTGAATTGTGGTTGAAAATAATTTACACTAATTTACACTAATTAGAGCACCTTGCTCATGAACAGTGGACCAAAATACTTGTCAACAGGCGCAGAAGTCTGATTGGACGTTACAGAAAACACTTGATTGCAGTGATTGCCTCAAAGTGTTGCTCAAAAAATCTTTTAGGGAGGACGTGATGTCATCACCCTGAGTGGACGTCCATCGCTGAGCTCCCGCTCCTGCTGAGCTATACTCGACCTTTTACCTCATTCACATAATATACAACCTTCCTAAAGTTTCTTTGGCAACGCGGAGACAACATGCCTAACTCTAAAACCGCTAAAACAGCGACCTACAAGTCTTCTGAAGGGCAAGAAGTGAAAAAGTCCTCGCCACCTAGCAAAGACGCCTCACCAGCTAGCAAGGATGCGTCGCCACCTGCGGTAGACGCCGAGACCCTCGCTATGGATATATCTCAGACTGTTGTTGAGAAAATATCAGCAATGATGGAAAAGAAGTTTGAAGGATTTTCAACCACACTAGACAATATTACCATACGGCTGGAATCTAATACAAAACGCATCACTGAGGCTGAGAGCCGTGTGTCGGCAGTGGAGGATAACATGTCAGCTATGGAGACCAGGCTGAAGGACTTAGAAACCAGAATGTGCGCCCTGACAGAGAAGAGCATCGATATGGAGGGACGAAGCCGCAGGGACAATATTTTAATCTACAACCTTAAAGAAAATGTGGAGGGCCGTGAGCCGGTTAAATTTCTAGAGAGCTGGCTACCCACACTGTTGAGCCTGGAAACCAAACACGGTGTTATTAAAATTGACCGCGCGCACAGGTCTCTTGGTCCACCAAAACCTGAACGGCCCCGCGCCGTGATTGTCAAGTTGCATAATCCGAAAGACAAGCTGAGAATTCTTGCCGCGGCCAAGAAGAAAGGACCGCTGTCATACGAGGGACAAACAATATTCATCAGACAGGATCTGGCGGCCGGAGTCAAGGAAATGCGACGTGCGTTTAACGGCGTGTGCCAGCGGCTCATCGGCATGAACATACGGTTCTCCATGCGCTTCCCCGCTACCCTGAACTTCTCACATGGAGGGAAAAGTCACTCGTTTCACTCACCCAAGGATGCGTCTGCCTTCTTGGATGGACTGAGTTAAAAATGGAAACGATAGGACACATAAATATCGCTGACAGCAGATACCGTAAATTCTGCTTAGAGGTATGTGGTTAATAATCCTAAATGGGGATGTTTTTATGTGTTTATTTCTTCTACCCTTTTGATGCTGCTCCGTGGCTGTCTGATCGTTTCAAACTAAAATTAAAAGCTAAAATATTGCCACTTTTTTGTTCATATGGTTGTATAATTTAAGCTCGTGGGGGGCGGGAGTGTGGAGAGGAGTTTTGTTTTGCTTTTTCTCTTTCGGTGATGTCTTCGCTCAGCTCCACGCGCTCCGTTGTTTTTCTAAGGGACCACACAGCTGATCCGCACCGGGACTCTGGGTGGTGGGAGGGCTGGGGAGGGGTGTGTGCTGTGGGGTTATTTTTTGGGAATGTTCGGGATTTCATCGTTTGGGGATGAATACTCTGATGTTATGTTATTTTTTCCACGTCATCCATTTGAAGCCCTCCATTATGTATCTTACAGAGCTGTTAAGTTATCAGTCTTATAGGCATACTAGGCCTCTTTGCTGTGCCACAAAGCTCAATTTGCCATGCTGCAAACGTTTAAATAAATAGATAGTAATAAAATGTCATGAGTGATCTCAAAATAGTTTCCCTCAATGTTAAGGGATTCAATAATGTAGTTAAAAGACAAAAAATACTCGCTTTTCTGAAAAAGGAGAAAACACAAATAGCCTTATTGTCAGAAACTCATTTAAATGATCTGGAACATTTGAAATTAAAGAGGGCCTGGGTGGGTCAAGTGTACTACTCTTCTTATAACACAAGTAGCAGAGGTGTAGCCATTTTAATTCATCGTAGTCTTCCTTTCACCTTAGAGACAACTATCAGTGACAATGCTGGGCGCTATGTCCTTGTCTCCGGTTATCTTTATGGAGAACAAGTCCTTATAGGTTGTGTATATGGTCCTAATTCATATGAAGCTACATTCTTCCCAGAACTTCTTTCTGCAATCTCATCGGTATCTACCCCATATGTTGTTCTGGGTGGTGATTTTAACTGTGTACCTAATCCAAGTGTTGACCAATCCCCACCTAAGACTGGCCCGACCCCCCGGAAGAGCGTCTGCCTAAAAGAGTTTTGCCAAGATTTGGAGCTATTTGATACTTGGAGAGTAACCAATCCTAACGGGAAAGATTACACCTTCTTTTCTCAACCCCACCAGACATTTTCAAGGATTGACTTCTTCTTGTCGTCCAGAATGGTGTTAGATAGGGTAAGTAAGTGCTTGATTGGCATATGTGCACTCTCTGACCATTCTCTTGTAAGTCTGAGCATCCGTCCCCCATATGCTGACCCCTACTCTCGTCACTGGAGGATGAACCCCTTATTATTGAGTAATCCTGCATTCATAGATTACATTACTGAACAGTGGAAAATATTCATGGCTGTTAATAAGACCCCAGATGTTAATCCGTCTTTGGTATGGGAAACAGCCAAAGCCTACCTTAGGGGGTGTATTATTTCGTATACTACAGCTCAGAAAAAGGCAGCTATTAAAGAGCAACTCAACCTAGAGAATACAGTACAACAGCTGGAGTCACAATTTAAAAGTACACCTTCTAGAACCTTGTATAAAAAATTGGAGGCAGCCCGCTCAGCCCTAAATCAGTTGTTAACTAGAAAGGCGGAGTCTGCCATCTTTTTTGCAAAGCATAGGCTTTATGAGTCGGGAAATAAACCGGGTCGACTCCTGGCGAGACTGGCTAGAGGTAGGGTGGAGACAAACACTATACAGTCACTGCTCGATGACAATCAAATGAGACACTATAAAACTAAGGATATTAATAAAATAATGAGGGAATTTTACCAAAGGCTATACTCTTCTGATTGTGACTTATCTGGGGGGAAGGTGAAGGAGTTTCTCGATAAGGTGTGTCTCCCGTCCCTGTCAGAGGAACAAAGGGAAGAATTAACTGCGCCAGTGACTGAGGCAGAGGTCCGCACAGCTATAGCCGCCCTCAAGGGTGGAAAAGCACCAGGACCTGATGGATTCTGTCCAGAATTTTATAAGAAGTTAAGTCATTTAGTAGTTGGACCACTTACTGAAATGTTTCTAGATTCTTTTAGGAATGGCCATCTTCCCCCGACGCTCAATTTAGCAAACATCACACTTATCCTGAAGAAAAATAAGCCACCTGATACCTGTGGTTCATTCAGACCTATAAGCCTCATCAGCGTAGATAGTAAACTGCTTGCCAAATTGCTTGCAACGAGGCTGGAGAAGCTTTTGCCATCCCTAGTCCATCCAGACCAAACTGGGTTTGTACAAAATCGATTCTCTCTCACAAATATGAGAAGGTTAATAAATATGATACAGTACTCATGTCAAACCAATTATAGAGCATTCGCTGTATCCTTAGACGCTGATAAGGCGTTCGACAGGGTAGAGTGGGAATATTTATTTGCTGTACTGGAGAAGTTTGGGTTGGGAGGAGATTTTCTTAACTGGATTAGGACGCTTTATCATTCCCCGCAGGCTTGTGTGATAACGAATGGCATACACTCGTCGCCTTTTCCACTACGCAGGGGAACAAGACAGGGCTGCCCCTTATCTCCACTGCTCTTTGCACTGGCACTTGAGCCCCTAGCCGAAGCTATCAGGCAACACAAGGAAGTGCATGGTATGTCAGTAGGAGGAACGGTTCACAAGATTGCTCTTTATGCAGATGACACCTTGCTATTTTTGACAAAACCTGAAACGTCAATACCAACCATTCTTTCTATTATCCGTGAGTTTAGTTCCCTATCAGGCTACAAAATAAATTATGATAAATCAGAGATCATGCCACTGGGCAGACTGACTGATCAAACTCTGCCTATCAACTGCCCTTTTAAAGTGTCCCCGACAGGGTTCACCTACCTTGGGATAAAGGTTTCACCAGATCTAACAGAGTTATGGAAGCTTAACTTCTCTCCCACAGTAACTAAAATAAAGAGGGATCTGGACAGGTGGCACAATCTCCCCCTATCTTTCATGGGACGCATTAGTCTAATTAAGATGAATATTTTTCCCCGTATATTATATCCATTACAAATGTTACCCTTATGGATCTCTAGAAAAGCTGCTCGTGATATCGAGAGGGCATTCTCCAGGTTCATATGGCATGGCAAAAGACCTAGACAAAGAATGAAAGTACTACAGCTTCCATCTGACCTTGGAGGTTTAGGGCTGCCAAATATAATCTTGTATAACTGGGCAAGCCATGCTCGATTTTTGTGGGAATGGTTTCATGCTCATCTTGAATCCAAGCCTTGTCTAGATTCATGGTCTTCTCAGCCCTACTCACTATGGAGTTTGGTTGTGGGTTGTCAAAAGAAGCTGCCAAGGAATATTAAGGATAATCTAATTATATTCAATACTATAAGGATATGGCATTCTATTTCAAGGCATTTTGGAAGGGAGGACTACACTTCACTCTTGACTCCTCTTACGGGAAGTCAGGATTTTCTTGCAGGTCTTCACCCCAGTATTTTTGAACTGTGGCACAGCAACGGGGCACGTGTGATTGGAGATTTATACCATGATAGGACACTAATGACCTTCCAACAGCTGCAGTCACAATTCAATATCCCCAAAGAACACCATTATGGTTTCCTACAGGTTAGCCACTTCATTAGATCTAAGAATTTACCCCCTTGTGACCAAGTCAAGTACAGTGATGTAGAGAGATTCCTTATTACCAGAAGACGCATTGCTAATTTCATTTCTTCCTTTTATGCATTACTATACTCTCTCAGTCCAGGTGATGTAACAACTTTTACACAGAAATGGGAGACAGATCTTGAGACTGAATATATTGAGGATGACTGGCAAGAAGCCATCAAAGTTGTTAGGTCCTCCTTCACCTGTAATAGACTTAGAGAGACACAATATAAAATACTACATCGCATACATATAACCCCTTATATGCTTCACAAGATGGACCGTCAGATATCACCTTTATGTAATAAATGTCAAAGGGAGACTGGAACCTATTATCATAACTTTTGGCAATGCAAGCTGATTAGAAGATTTTGGGGTACAATTTCTCAAGAACTGAACAGCATCTTTAAGACAAAGATTAAGAAAGACCCAGGTCTTTTCATTCTTGGCCTCCCATCAAAGGAAGTGACCCTGACACGTCAGAATTTTAAGCTATGTGACAAACTGTTGTTATTAGCCCGAAAGTGCATCTTAATTAACTGGATCAAGGATAAACCACCAACTGTTACATTATGGTACAGGGAAATATTCAGGGTCCTTCCCCATGAAAGAATCAGTGCAGTTGTGAAGGGTAATGAGAGGTTCTTTTCTGAAATGTGGTCTCCACTGCTCAAGTACCTTCCAGTGGACTTGACTGAGTTAATAATGAAGGGTCAATACTCTATACAATGGCCATGCCCACCTTAGATCTATGGGCATTTCATTTGAAAGACAAAGAAAAAAAACATGTCTCTGTGTTTTCACTTGAAAAGGAAAAACCTGTCCCTAAGTTTAAGAATTGATGTATCATCATTTATCATTATGTGGGACTGATATGACTGCAGCCACAGTGGCAATGTAGATGTGTAGAGCGGCGCAGCGGGAACCTGTGTGCACTGTTAGGGTGGGGGGCAGGAATCGTTTGGAAGACTGATCTGAGAATGGATGGATGTTTTTGAGTTTGTTTTTTTTTTTGTTGTTGTTGTTTCTGTGTTTCGTTTTGTTTTATTCCTTTTTTTGTTCATTATTTAGGTATTATTGATATGGTAATGTAAAGGTAGATTGTGTACCTTGTATCTCTGTTTAAAAAACCCAATAAAATTCTGTTATAAAAAAAAAAAAAAAATCTTTAGATCAAGAGCCCCATCATTCTTGTTTGCTTGTTTTATTTTTTGTGTTTGTATTTGATATTTCTGGTGAACAACAATTCACAATGTCATGAATTTCATAGATTTTTTTAAAATTTATTATTACTTTCAATTTTAACTTATTTCACTGAGCTGACTTTTCCTTGTCTTTAATAGGAGGGTAGGAATAATTTTGAGGATGACAGTAAGTGTGTTGATGCTTTGCAGCTTTCACCTCTTGACTTTAACATCTTTACAAATTTACATGAGACATTTGGTTATCTTTGCTCTATTTTACTGTATGTGTATACACCATTATTTGCCCCAGCGATGACATATTTTCATCGTATTTCAGGGTTTATTATTTTCTGGAAAACTACTAATCAGGACACTGGAGCTGACCAATCACTGCAGACACGTGTGTTTCTGGGAGGGAACTAGGACAGCCTCACTATGAGCATAAAGCACATTTCATGTTGGAAATAATGCTGTTTGTTTGGGGCTTGTTTTTTAAGAAAAAGAGACAAGAAGTTGGCTGAGATTTTACCCAAACTGCTCTGTACTTTAGTGAGTCTCCTGGGACTCTCCAGGGGACAGAAGAGAAAATAAATATAAAACATCTACAGTCATTTTAACCTACTAAGAATGAAACAGAATCTGATTCATTACCATGCTGCCTTGCTCTAAATAATCCTGATGAATTTGTGTCATTTGTTTGCTTTTTTCTTGATGTTTTTGGAAGATAATTTTTTTTTTAATAATAATTCAGTTTAGACGCTAAACTTCAGCTCCATCATAGTCAGTATTTTAGGAACAACAAAATATTTTTATTAAATTTATATAGAATAGAAATGATCCATTTATCTAAATCATTTGATATGGAAGTGATTTGTTAGTTCTATAATGATTTTCTACAAATATGAACAAATGCAAAAACTGCACAAAATAACAGAATATCGATGAAAACACTCACATTAGATTTTAACCTTTGCATAAATCTGTAATTACGACAATTCTCAAACAAAATTGGGTCATTATGCAAAATATAAATAAAATTAATTAAATAAAATTGAATTATTTGGAGATCTCATTAACCCATACAGTATTTCATAGTATTTCATATTTCATGTTGTATTCTAGTAGAATACAACGTCAGATTTCAGATGATGAAACCAAAATCTTCTATATATGAGCACATTTTGAATTTGATGGCACAAAATGGATCTAAAGAAAGAAAAGGAGGGATGTTTGCAATCACTGGGAAAAAAAATGCTTAAATAACTCCTTGATTTTTATACCATGATGAAAACAATTTAAACTATGACCAACAACAACTACTACTATTACAACTACTACTACTACTCCTAATGATAATAATAATGATAATGAACTGATGAGTGATCATTAACTCTAATTTTCCCCAACACATCAATCTTCAAAACCTAGCCTGGAGAAATGCCGCCCAGATCCCCTTGCCAGGTCTGTGACGCCACGCTGATGTTTGTTTTTATGCAAGTTGGTGTGGAAAATGGATGGATGACGAAGGAATATGGATACCAACTTTATGTTATGAAATAAAAGGCTTTTTTTTTTTAAACAAAAAGCCAAGCATCTAAAAAATAGATCTGCAGAATCTGGTGAACCTCTAAGGCCGATGAAAAGGGTGTGACCACCAGCTATATGGGGTAACTACAGTAAATATTCTCCATCTGGATCTCGTCAGGCTGTCAGGGGAGGATGTGTAGTTCTCAATGGTTTATATAAACTCTATATTTTCTTATTTCACTTTGTCACTTTAGCATCAGCATTATTTTCTTTTTAACTTTCCTATTTTCCAGCTGAATATTGTGTATTGTCTCGTTTTGTTAGCTGAACAGTGGCTGACAAATGCATCCTGCTGCTGATTGGCTGGATCTGTTAAGAGTTGTGTCAGATTAGTTGGACAGCTTACTCAACATTACTTTTGTAAATCTTTAAAAGAACTCAGTGTTTGTGCTCTTCAAGGTTTCTCAGCCACGTTTGGTGTGAATTATGCATTTTGGGATTAGACAAGCAGAGTCGTCAGCCAGCTGATCAGCAGCAGGAAACAATGCACGGTCCCCGTGCACGCAGTGACATGTAGCAGCATGGAAAGTAAACAACTGCTGTGTTAGTGACACACTTAAATAATTCATTACATATCACACTGATTCAAATGCTTATGAATCTTTTAAGATTGGCTTTGTTTAAGTCGGGGAAAATGTCCGTTTTTGTGTCTCCATTCTAAACAGATGTAATTTCACATCACTACGCCTCCATGATTCCACAATCTGAAAGCACTCTCACTGCTCGTGTACTTCACACATCCTTAAAATATATAAATAAATAAGTAGACAGATATTCTTAGAACAATTCTACTTACGCATAACTTTTCTGCTGAAAAAATGTTTTAAATATCAGTTGTATATAAGAATTTACATGCTGGTACCTAAAGTAGTTTTTCTTTTTACATTAACGTTTGTCTCTAAACTAGAAGGTGTACATCTGCAAGTATTTCATATCCTTATAATAAAAAGAAAAAGATGCTGAGTATCAGCCAATCAATTACAACAACACTCTGCAATGCATATGTGGATGATATATTGCTGCTGTATAAACATTTTTTCCTTTATGGTTGGCAATGTTCAACCAATTGGAGTTTTTCCAGTCACATTCTGCATTAAAATTTAATTTACTAAAGAAAGAGCTTGTACCTAGACAGATCTCTTGGCTGTGGTGATACAGTTGTAGGCTTTAGAGGTTTACCAAGCCATAGCTCCAGTGCTGTCATGAGGCGACTTCTTTGCTTGGCTTCTTGTTACTTTCAGGTAAATACATTATTGTGTGGACTTTAAAGTCGTTCATTCTTCAGCTCAGAATTAGATATTGAAGTTTTGGGTTTTTATTTTAGGTATTATCCAGGAAGGAGACCAAAAAAACTTTTAACACTGATGCCAGTCATGGATTGGAGCTTTTATTAAAGTGCTTCTGCGTTCTATGTAAATATGATGCATCCAAATCCAGTAAACCAGCGACTCTCTAAAAGCGCAGCAACTCATTGCAGACGATAATCCCTCTGTTCATATTACAGCTGATGTATAAGGATGCTTTCTGCACAGATAATTCTCTTCTTATTGTACGGGTGGAAGGAAAAAGCCTGAGATAAGATGGACTGTAACACAAGCTCCTGCAGACGTAATGAAACCCAGGAGGAGCAGCACAGTAGTAGATTGTGGTAACGGACTCTTCTTTTACTTCTACAATGTCTTTGCTGATGTAATTGATCCACTTCCCAAGAGACTGGACTCGGATACGACACAAGATATAACCGCACGGCTTAACTTTACATGAGACATCAAATGTTCATCAATAGCTCGTGTTTGCAGTGTATGGAGTTAAAATGAAAACATGACTTAAAATGTTAAAATTGGCTTCATAGAATTAAAACTGGGCCAATTTAAGTTGAAGAGTGAAACTGTTAATTAAAAGGTGTTCTTTAAATGTTCACATTAAGCTCAGATTTCACCAGGACTGCTCAGATAAATAAAGATTTCATCAGGAATTGCTGACACTTCTTGTATCGTAATACACAACCATGTTATCATCACAGACAGCCAGACACTGTCATATCACACACGGATGGAAACATTTCTGCTCTTCTCAGATGTGGACAAGGAGCATTTAAACTTTACAAAATATTTATAAAACATTATGCATTGAAGTCAAATTTTAACATAGGTCACATTTTACCAATCAGTAAGTTTGAAGAAATATGTCAATATTGGTCAATATGGTCTCTTTCTCCACTGACAAAGGAAGAAAGGGATGACACACTGTTATACTAAAACTGAATCTAAAAGACTGACATTCCATATCACAGAGGCACTACAGAACACTTTCACACTTTGGTGCCCTCTAATGAAGGCTAACTCAGCATCCGTCTTGCATTCCGAGCTCTCTCCAGTGACTAAAAGCCAGTCTGATGTTGACTCTTGTCTTAGACTCTCATATTTTCTCTCCTTTTTCCTCACTTCCTCTAATAACATCCTCCTCTAACATCAGCCATGGCTCATGTTCAAAACAGCCAGTGTGTTGATGTCCAGTTGCTGGTGTGTGAGGCAGTCCTGATAGCAAACGCAGCTGTCATGTGATGCTGTAACACAACTAACTGAGGTTCCTGAGCCTCAGGGTGCAGCAGTGACGGTTATGACTAGATGGTTGGAGTCTGATCTGCTGCTCTCTAAGTAGGAGCACGATAAGTACACTAGCTGTTTAAGGATAGATAACGTCAGAAGACATTTACAGTACAAATATAAAAAGTCAGAAGGAAGTGATCCACTCAGTTTTTTCCAGGAATCTTTGTAGATTCAAAGTGTGGCTAAAGCATCCTGTAGTATTTTGTCATACAGAGATAAACGTTTGAGAAAGTGCAGTCCTATACTGACCATTACTGACTTTTGTACAAAACTGCAGGTTTTCTGCAAAAAGGGGCATCTGTGTTTATTCTGCTTGCGGAAACTGTTCCGTTTCCCTGTTGACAAGACGATGACTCTTTCATTGTGCTTTTATTGAATCTATTTTAGCATTTTCTCTCGAGTCATAATATGGATATTAGATGGTTCGGTCGTCTTATAAGGGAGTCTCAGCTGAGTCTGGAGTCACTGTACACCAGTGTCTATCCTAAATGATGACTAGTTTATTTTTTTCTTTGTTTTCTTATTAGCAAACTTTTATGTGGTTGACTTATTGTACTCAGGCTTTTAATATTTTTATATCGTGTTTTATCAGTTCATGGTTTTGATGCATTTATCCAGTTTTGAATCCACGCCTTAGATGAGTACCCACTGTTTGGTGTTTGATGCTCATGCTTGTGCATTTTCTATTCCTCTTCTGTCTGTTTTTTTTTATTTTTATTTTTTTGTACAACAGATGGCCTAAACATCTACATCAGGTTGCTCTTTATTGATTACAGCTTTGCTTTCAGCACCATAACCCCAGACATCCTGGTCTCCAGCTTCTCCTGGGTATCCCACCCCCACCTGTGCCTGGACCAAGGACTCTTTAACCAACTGGCCCCAATGTGTAAAACTTGGTCCCCACTTCTCCTCCACCCATACTCTCAGCATCGGCTGTCCTCAGGGCTGCGTGCTGAGTCCACTGCTCAACTCTACACACCCCACTGCACCCCCGCCCACCCAGAGAACATCGAGTTTGCTGATGACATGACAGTGGTGGGACTGATAACAGGGGAGACCGAGGCAGCGTACCATGATGAGGACCTACGTCTGGTAGAGTGGCGTTTAGTGAACAAGCTGACAGTGAAAACTGCCAAAACCAAGGAGCTCATCCTGGACCTCAGGAAGAACAGAGCTGCCCCTGCACCGGAAACTGTGTAGAGAGGGTGGAGTTCAGATTCCTCTGCCTCCACATCGCAGCACACTTCTCTTGGACCGAGAACAGCGCAGCAGCAGTGGGGAAGAAGGCCCAGCAGTGGCTGCGCTTCCTGAGGGTTCTCAGGAGGAAAAACCTGCTCACCAGCTGCTGGTGACCTTCTACCGCTCCAGCATAGAGTCTGCTGACCCACGCCATCACGGTGCAGCTGTACTGAGGCGGAGAGAGAGACGCTGCAGTGAAGATCACTGGCTGCCATCACCTCTTCTACCTGTTGCCCTCTGGCCTACAAGTCATTACGATCAAGAACAAATAGACTCAGAGACAACTTCTTCCCCTGTGCTGTCTCAGCACTAAACTCAAACTGAAATCTGCACTAACAAACACCTTCACCTGTCACCCGCACTACTGGTCACTATGTTTACCTGCACAATATCAACAATACATCCATTTTTATCTTTTTTTTATCCTTCTATATTGGTATTTATCTATCTATTGTGTGTTTTTTATACTGTATGTAGCTTTTGATATTTGCACGTACTGTAGGAGCTCTTCTGATATTGATTCTGATTCTCTCCTATTACTGCAAAATACTGTAAATCTCCCTTCAGGTACTGATAAAGTTACCTTGACCTTGATAGCTGAATTCATTCTATAATTTATTCAGCACATTGTGAAAACTGACACAAAGCCATACAGCACAGCTTTTTGGGAAGCATTAACCAGTGGCTCCATGCTTCATTTGTATTGTCAGCTCACGAGCACATTTTAGTCACCAATGTCCTACTCAAGTGTTATCTGAAAGGCAGAGCTTCCCTATAGGAAAAGTCTAATTTAAACTTTTGCTTGTTTTTTTTTTTTTTTTAAAACTCCATGAGGAAACTTTAAGGACCCTTGCAGGGATTTTTACTTTAGGTCTGTAGCTTAATGCTAAAAACTCTCAAAGTAACTTAATGAAGCTTCACTGGGTCTGGGAGGCCTGGTACGGGGGTGCTGTGTAGGATGTGAGGCTAAACGATCAAACGATACACACTACCAGTTAAAAGGTTTTTGGAACACCCACATTTCTCTTGTTTTAATTAAACTTGTGCTGTTCATGGACAGTGAGCAAACTACAAGAGTTATGAGTTGGGGGTGTCCCAATTCCAGTATCTGTACTCACTCCGATACTGGCCTATTTTGCAGTACTTGTACTTGTGAAATACTCGCTCCCGACAGCACCTGGTACCGGACGTCATGTGACTTGCTGTGTTTATTTGAGCAGCGGCAGCTTTGAGTTTACATCTTTTTAAAAATTTTTTTTATTAGAAGTCGCTTTTCATAACGCAAGGATGGAGAATATATCTGGCCTGTATAACGTCTCTAGGATACTTTTCAAAAGATTGGCGGCGGTCGGAGCGGACCTTTTTTTTACTCTCTTCCCCCCTCACACCAGATCTGCGGTTCCCTCACATACATACATACAGTTTCGGACATTTCATTCAGGTTACACCTTGTCGGTGGTAAGTTTACAGCTAATTCTGTGTCCTACATTTCCAAGTAGGCTATATGTTTGTTAAGCGGGTATAAGTTTGAATATGTAAAATTATGACGATGCTGCTAAAATACAGCAAACAGCAGCTGCATCAGAGGCTGTTTATGAGCTTCTAAAGACTTATTGAGAGCTTTTATTTCTGCTCTGACGGGGTTGTTAAATGACGTAGTAAGCTGGCAGCTAGTGGCAGCAACATGGCCGCATCACACCTGAGCATGCAGAGATACTGCTTTTTATTTAAAACAAAAAAAGAAACCAAAAAAAGAAACTCCTCTCACTTATCCCCATTAATTAGGTACTCAGATCTTTGGTATCGGCAAGTACTCAAATGCAAATGCTCGCGCTTGTACTTGGTCGGCAAAAAAGTGGTATAGGGACATCCCTAGTTATGAGAGAACGGTCAGATGAATAAATGCTGAAATATTGTGTCAGAATTATTTTCTTTTTTTTTAAAATGCCTTTTCATGAAGCTATTAATAAGGTAACTAACTTTTCTATATCAACAACCATTTGAAGTTGATGCTTACAATAAGTCTGTTCAAATACAACTGTAGGGAGTTGTGTGTAACTTTAAAAATGACAAGTAAAGAACCAAAACTTGGTAAGATTAGATGTACCTGTAATTTCAGGAAATTCTGAAAAAAAATGCTGAACAGACCCAAAGCCACAATAGTATGAGCAATTATGTTGTATAACCAAAGCTAGAAAATCAGAAAGAACTCTAAAGTCTCATTCTCTTCTTTAAGTTGCTCTTTCTCACTGAAAAGCAGCTCTGTGAATTACATTTCCTTTTTTATTGTTTACCTAAACATGTTTACTAGGGTGCACCGATTGATCGGCCAGCCGATCGATCGGCTCCGATTTCCTTAATTTTGGGGGATCGGGGATCGGCCGATCAATAAATGTAACCGATCTTATCTACCGATCGATTTACTTCTGCAAAGTCACTTTTGGTGGTTTAAGTTTTGTTAGTTTGTCTTGTAGATGATTTTATTTATTACTTAAACCTTATTAAATGCATTCAAAATAAGCAAAATATTGTTGTGAATTTTATTTTTAGTAGAAGCTCAAAGCCAGTTTGAAATGCAACCAGTGAGCTAGTTTTGTGTTTAATAATGTGAAAAATGAGACTGAAGGAATGGAAATTATATTTTTGTAGTTTGGACAGCAGTGCGAAACTTTTCATTCATATTTAAGAACAGTGGCTTGTGCAGTTAAAACTAGTTTGCACTGAGCACATTAAAGTTGCATTGAAGATATTTGCTGTTAGTTTTCAAGAAACATTGGATCGGCAAAAATCGGTATCGGCGGGTCAGATTTCTTTAAGATCGGCAATCGGTGATCGGCCAGAAAACTGCAATCGGTGCATCCCTAATGTTTACACATACAGTAGTCTGAAGACTATGAAGTGCACACGTTCTCACTGTTCATTCTGCTTTTGTAAATGCCAGTTTGTGTGTAGGAGAATGCCCAATGCTTCTAGAGAGAAATATAATAATGACTTGCATTGTTTAAGTTCATATGTAACATAACTCTGTCACAGAGTCTAGACGTACCCGAAGGGTTGCTCCCAGAGAGCGGAGGCCTGTGGAGTGTCTGGCCAGTTTCAAAACTCTGAAGATCCTCATCAACCTGAACACCTGAGAGAGAGAGAGAGAGAGAGAGAGAGAGAGAGAGAGAGAGAGAGAGAGAGAGAGAGGGAGGTGGCACATCAGTTCTTTGGAAGAGAGCGTGTTATTCTGTCCCTGGGACAGAAGAGGTCATGAAAGGTAATGGAGGGGCACACTAAAGTTTCCTAGATTCTCCTGAACTGGGAACTTTAACAATGTCTGTGATCGATTTGTCCTTATGATGCTTTGAAGAAGGAATTGACAACTATCTATCTACTAACTCTACATGCAGAGAGAGAAATTTAGATGAATATAAAGTACTTGTTCATATGTTGTTGTTGTTTTTTTAAAGGTAATAAAACACTTACATTTTCATATGATTACTAACCTAAAATATACAGCATGTTGGAATTTTAAATGATCTTTCTAGTATGATGAATGGATAATTTAAAGTTCTGAAATAAGGGAGCAGACAATGTGGTGTCCTGATATCAACAGACAACCTGAATTTTAAGGATTTAAGGATCATCCTACTGACCTGTATGAGCCGTCCCAGGTTTCCTAATTCAGACTCTGATCCTAGAGTCAAGTCAAAGATCAGGGTGATGTAAATGGGAACCACAGACACCATGTCGATAATGTTGAGTGGGTGATGGAAGAACTTCTTCCTGTTTGGTGCAAGCAGCAGCCGTGTCACAACCTCAAAGAGATCAGAAATACTCAGAGTTTGTTTTTCAGATGCATATGTTTTTCTTTTTAAAAAAAAATTTTTTTTGTCATAAATATCTGATAACCTGAGCACTTTGTCTCAGCTGCCTCACCTCGAAGGTGAACCAGCAGGTGCAGAACATTTCCAGAGCCTGCATGGTCGGGTCCTCCATCAACTTTCCATCTGAGTCAAAAGTCTGAAACCAAAAAAACTAAAGTTGCAGCCCCTACCAGTACTTAAAATTATACATTTTGTTGTCATTCTGTTTATTAATTATTTTTCTTTCACCTTTTTGCGTGATCCTACTAAATAGGCAGGACAGTTGGCATTAAAACATCTGGGATTATTAAACTGTGATCAGATCTTAAATGATTTTTTATCTTAAAATGGAAACAATAAGTTGTGCTTTTAAGCATCTGTTGAAAAATGAGACTTTAATGACCCCATTACTGCTCATGACCTCAGCCACTGCTGTGTAGCCAGTCACACAGAGAGGACAGCTGACTGTCAAGCTCCTTGTTTTTGCACTCATTGGCCCTCATTTATCAAACGATAGTTCAACAAAAATCTGTACATACGACCATTTCCACTCAAAGCTCGACATTTGTCAATTTAGACGTGAGCGTAGGATACGATCAAATGTCACGACAGCTCTGAGTTTGTGTACACAAGTGTGGATTTGCGGTGCAACACAGCAGAACCTGAAAATATTTATTAAACCTCAAACTGTCTTTTAAGCATAAACAGCCACATTTTCAGCACCAAGAATGAGCTTATCTGCAACAAATAAAAAATATATATGGATTCCTAAAATGAATAAAATAAAAATAGATGTAACTAAATTGTATTTATTCATCAATCTTAAGTATTTCAAATCATTAACATGCCATGATTTTAAGTGACAAGTATTGAAGAGCAGGAGCGCATCAGTGCGCAAGCACGCGCACGTGACACAGTGGAGCTCTGCAGGCTGCAGAAGGGTGTGTGGATATGTGTCTGACCAGCGTGGGGCGGGGGAGGGACACAAGCTGCTTTACACACGGAGAAAGTCTGCGACACAATCCTGTCTTGGTGCAGTCCTGCCCAGCATCAGTCTGGCTATTAACGGAGCTGTTTGCTGCTCCGGCACAGAGGAGCCGGTACCCAGAGAACCGCGCCCTCACAGCCTACTGGAGACGAACACAGGAGCTGATCTGTCATTTCTAATAAGGGCGCATTCAGAAAGCATAGTCCGGAAGACTCCGATTAGGGATCGATTGGGGATGCGGCTCAGCTGGGGGCGGAAGTGGTCTTCTGGACCAAGATCGCGTTCACGTTGCACCATAGCCGAACGAGCAAAACCTTTTGAATAATGTTCCAAATCTCTCCAGAGGTGGCGCTGCATTCGGATTCACCTTAGGCGAGTATAAGACACACAACGATCAAGAGGATTCTCACAACTTCCGTTTCCTCTACATGCACACAAACAAACATCATTTTAGTGCGTACTTATGAGGAGCTGGAATATACTTTCATCAGACCAAATAATAATTAAAGCTTTTACTTCCTTGTCACTCCACGTCTGACCACAAGCCATTTTTAAAAGCACTGCGGTCCCACATGTGCTTTTTTTGTTGTAGCGTTTACCCACAATGTCCAACCTTTTACCCACATGCCATGCCAAACCAAATGCAGGAAACAGTTTGTAGTCCACTTTGTGTATGTGGTCCACATGAAACGGGCCGAGACCTGCGTATGTAGGCGGACCGAGTCCGCCTCCCAGCCAGCATTTCCCACATGGATTAAAATTTGGCTGCACATGGACCCAAGTGGGTTTGTCCACGGTTTCCATGGTGGCCCCACCTGTGTTTTCCCATATAGCCCATAGGCATGGGCTTAAACTTGGCAAATTTGCAGATCTCATAGTTTAAATTACATGGACCCCATATATGTGGAAGCCCACATGGGAAAACACAAGTGGGGCCACCATGGAAACCGTGGATAAACCCACTTGGGTCCCTCATATGCAGCCAAAATTTAACCCATACGGGCCCCACATGGAAATGCTGGCTGAGCTGTTTGTTCAGAGTCCATTTGCGCATTCACACTCCTCCAAATGAAGTGGACTTTCCAAGCAAACAGACTCTGATTTGAAACAAAAAAGTTTTGTGAATGTGCCCCAAGTAGTCTAGCAGGAGTACAGCATACATTAAAATCTTGTAAATACTCAAGCAGGGGACTGTTTCCTAGCTTAGCTAATGTAGGTTTTCTTTTCTTCTGTCCTCGTCAGGATCAGACTTTGATCCGACCGGTCTCCAGCCGTCAGTGAGCTGCTGCTGCACCTCAGGGTGGAAACAGGTGGCAAGTTTCATATTGGATTGATTTTCTTGACCTATAGGCTAAAGAATTGTGGCGTTCATACCAGATACGGGCCATTATCAAACCTTAAAACAAATAAAATGAATAAATCAAGCTACTCTTTGAGACTTCTATTAATAACTCAGCCGGAGTCTGTTCAACATCTGCGAGGCTGAGTGATCCTCTTCCATTGATATGAATGCTTTGTCCTCCAGGTTTTAGGCTGCCAATCAGAACTTCTTTATTCTTTACCACCTCACAAACGAGGATTTGAATTGTGATCTCCAAAAAGTTTCTTTGAGAGTTAAACCTCTCCATGGTTTAACTTAGCTGGGTGAAGCCTCCGAACCATGAATATTTAAGGGTGCAACCATGTAAATGACAATGGATTTCAGACGTCACATTTACCAAGACTCTGTTTTTTTGTACAATTGGTCAGAAACAATCGTTTAATAAATTGCACGTGGATCCAATAGTAAGATAATTTCTACTATCAGATGTGTTCTCGTTTCCATAATTGTTTGATAAATGAGCGCCAATGTTTTCTAGCTTCAAAAAACTAGCTCTTAAATCACTCACAATCATGTTGCATGTTGATATGCGGTAGTTCTGGATACTTTTGTTTTCTCTTATTCCTGCAGTCCAACCAAATCTTAACATTTCTCACTGGTATTTTAGTTTCTGGTTCATAATCATTATCTTTATTAAGAAAATAGTTAGTTGTCTACTTTCGGGGTGGGATGATCAGAAAAATTGTAACATCAGAACTCCCTTTAGGAATCTGACACCTGTAAAAGTCAACATAGTCAAACTGAAGAGTTTGAAATATCACTGTTTAGGAAAAACTTAATGTGGATGGAGGGATATTTTTGGAGTTAAAGGGCCATCTTTACATTTACTTTACATTTTTATGATGTTTTACATTGTCTCTTTTTCTGTTACCCCTGCTGTAAAGCACTTTGTGTGTCCAATGGGTACTGTAAAGGGCTATATAAATAAACTTGATTTGATTTGATCTTCTTCCATGAATCAAAAATAGACTTAAAGATATTTATGTGTGTTGATCTTCATGCAAAATCCCAAATGTACATGGTTTTTAAGTATGATTTTTCTTATTCATCAATCTTTTCAGCATTTTATACACAGGAGTATAGTGATCGCTGCTGACACTGGAAGGAAACATATCAAAAGTTCTCTCTGATTCTTACATATCAAACTGAATTGATTCAATTTGAATCGATTCCAAATTGATTAATCGATTCTTTTAACACACCCATATATTGTATTGCATCATACTGCATCATCTTGTATCATATTGTGTTTGTTTTAATGAACTTCAGCAGACCCATCATAGTAAGTAGCTTCCTATTGAGCTTTAAGGTCTGGAGTCTTTCAAGCTCACAATATCCACCTGATACTCTGGGATGCTGTTAATGCACATGGTGGCAATGGATGTGAGGACCACGCCGATGGAAAGCAGGCTGAAGAGCTTGCTGGGGATGGAGTATCCTGGATTTTCCAGCGTCAGCCACAGGCACTTTCTCATATTCCCATAACGTACCTCCTGGAAATGCTGCATATCCCTTGTGAGGAGGGAGGAAGACTATCTTAATCATAAAGTGCATGACTGAAAGAAAGAATGACAGTTCTTCATTCTCAAACAATCGGTTATGACCACCACTCCATCTCACCTATTCAAGTCTGATATCTCATCCACAGATGTGTCTACACTGCTGACGTCGCTCTCGTCATCCCAGCTGCGATGGCGAGTGCTCTCCAGCTTGCGGTCATGGTAACGGTAACTACAGCAAGTGTCCAGGAAGAACTCATTGATGCCCCAGTACTCTATCTCCTGACTGGGAAGAAACAGCACACAAGTCAAGTTAGTTTCCTCACCAGCTTCATCCAACATCCTGCCATGTGTGAAAATGGATTCTGGCTTTCTAGCTGTTGATGTTTACTACATTATGTAGAAAAGAAACAGAACACATATGGGATAGAAGATTAGCTGCTGCATCTGCAGCCTAATAAACCCACATATCTGCTGAGCTAATGTAACTTCAGCTTACAAAGCAACCACTCAACTACTCAGCATCTCTTTTAAACGTTAGAAATGTGTTTCGAGGCCAGGACAAGTTATCTTAATTGACTTGAAGCTTTTGTGACAGCAAGACCTGAAGGAGAAGACACAAAGCTCCTCCATGACATGAAGTTTTCCAGTCTGGTAAAAGTGGAGAACGTAGGGGAACAGGCCGGGATTCCGATCAAAATAAAACTCCTTCTGCTGTACATCGTAGTCATCACAAACCTACAAGGGCAATGAAAACAAGACACTTAGAAAAAAATGTTTTAAAACAGTGAAAAAGAATGAACAAGAAGCCAATAAAGAGAAGGAAAACATATCCCAGTCTGAGAAAAAAAAAGTTATGTTGGTAGAAAATAATGCCAACTATCATTTATCATCAACCACTTGACCTGCCTGCAGTATATCTTCCTCTGAATCACATGCCAGCAGTTTTCCCAGTCTGGTATCTGGGAATTTCTTCAGTGTGCTGGAACAGAGGCTTCTCTTTAGACCTCCAACATTCACATGGACCAGACCCTCGTCAGAGTCCTGGTGAACCCAGCTGGGTAGACTCTCCTTCACCATGGTGAAATCTGCTATGAGCACATAAACAGAGGCAGAACAGAAACTCTTAGTACACCAGAAAATATAAAAGAGTGGGCAAGTAGCATCATTGCAACCAAGGGGCAAACTCCGCTGGAGAACAGTGAGCCTACTTCTGGGTTGCTCAAAAACCCATTTGTATTAAAAAAATGGACATGCATGTTTGTTTGTTTTTAAATTCCTGCCTCTAGTCCCTTTAAACTAGATTGGAAAATAATACGCATGAAACAAAGATTTATATATAAAACATGCTGATTGTCTGTGGATGTTTAGAAAAGAATTATTAACACAGTGAAACAGATCTACAAAGATGTACTTTGGGTGTCAGTCTCTGGCTGAAGGAGCTGCTCAGAGAACCTAGTCTCATGCAGAGGGTGATGGGGGTTGTCCATGAGGGATGTTAGCCTTGCCAACATCCTCCTCTCACCAATGACCAACACAGACTCAAGAGGATGCCCCACCATGGAGCTAGACCCCCGCATCGGTTTGTCAATTCTGCTCCTATCCTTGTCAGTGCTTAAATTGTGTTGCTTTACAGCACTCTTCTCTCAGGTCCAGTCTTTGCTGATTGGTCAAGAATGTAGACGTTCAGGACTCATTATTTGTTTTTAGAGTGCCAAATTACAAAACGGGTGTTTCCTATCCTTAAATATGACTGGCTGAACCGCGTTCCAAGTTGTGGTAAAATACAGTGTAACCCACATGTAGATCCGGGAAAAGATCGCAGCACCAAGCATCCCTGCGCCAGTGCTAATAGACGTAGCATTGTGTTGCAGTCATGCTAGGAACCAAGTGCTCTGCGCTCAACTCGCTTGTTGGATTACATTTGTTTCAAGACTTTTGTCAACCTCAGTGTTGTTTTTGGCAGACATCCCAGTGTTAGTGTTAGTCTTAGTTTTTTCGATGAAAATGCAAATTAGTTTTAGTCACATTTTAGTCACTTCTCTATGTGATAGTTTTAGTCTATGAAATTCCAAAAAGGTTTTGTCTAGTTTTAGTCAGTTTTATTCAAAGGCAGTATAGAAGATGTTTCTTTGAATCATTTTTGCAATATTCAATGAAATTGGGTTAACTGCCCCAAAAGGTATGATTAATTAAAAGCTTTAAAAGAAGAAGGCAAAAATATTAGTCTTGAGCTTAGGTCACTACAGTAGCCTAAGTGAATCAAGGGTGACAGGTTCTATCAAGTGTCATTTATAAAACAATTAGCCTCAATGCGTTTTCAAATTAATCATATAGCCTACAATGCATTCTGTTTTCCTTCTGATGGATTATAGGCTGTTTAAAAGTGTTCATAGATCATTTATTCCAGTAGCATAACATGATGGTGATAGGCCTCGGTGCAAATATTTTTTTTGTGCCCCACCGCCATAAACACAAACAAGTTTGTGCACACATGCATACACACACGCTCATGGATGTGCACCCACACGCACACACACACACACACACACACACACACCCCGCTTCTTGGGGCTTATTGCTATAAAAGACACTAAGCAGATGGACATGAGTGTTTTACTTGGTGCGGGTGTGACTTTTTGCGTTGCGCATCACCAGCGTCCAGCAGTGAGGGAGACGTCTCTGCTGCTGGTGTGACGCAAGCAGAACAGCTGAAACCAGCATGGTGGAGAACATCCTGCCTTTTTTATGCAGCAATCTCCGAATCCTAACCATCAAGTCTCCTCCTCTGACCAGTTTTATAATCCGTTGCGCCGCTGGCTTAAAGATCAAGTCCATATTTCAACCCTCTCATGTTGGCAGGTGCTTTGTCCCCACTTGCTGAATTGTAAAACAGTTCTTAACTCTGGAACTGGTGCCTGCTTAAAACCAGTTTGGAGAGCAAGGAGCGCCTGCTTTGGTGGTGGAAAGCCAAAAAAGCTGTGCTTCTGACTCTGAACCAGAATCAGCTCATATAGAAAATGGGCGCATGGCTTACTCTTATTTTACCGACCCCCCTGAGGTCCATTCACAAAAACAGCAACATGTTGCATTGGACCTTTGGCTCATTACTTATGCCGTTGGGACTCGGCCAATCAGAGTGTGTACAGCTGTTTCCATACACGTGTTCATTTTCTGCGTGGGTGCCCATTAAAACGCATCAAACCCTCATCTTTGTTCGGTTTTCAGAGGGTTTTTTATGCGTGTGTTTTTAAGATAGAGAAAAGGTAAAGCGGAGTGCATGAGGTATGCAACAGGCTTTTTTAAAAAATTATTTATTTACCCTCTTCTAAATCTGAGGGACAGCAGCTTATTTTTTGCCCTTTCTTCATGGGCCCCTGACTGAGTCTGGGCCCTGGTGTAGCTGCACCGTCGATACTTACGCCTGTGGTTTAATCATTTCTGACCACCAAGCCTCTTGGTCTATGCTACCACCTAGTTGCTTGTCTGAAAGCAGGTGTATTGTAGAGTGTGCGCCAGAGTCCTGCAACAGTTCAAATACCCCACGCATAACTCTTTCTGTTTTGCAGTAGGTGAGCAGGTCGCGGGTGAGAATAAGCTTTTCTTGCCTTTCTTATGTTTGTGGACATGAAACATTTTAAACAATAGGCGCAGGGATCACTTGCATTTCTATATCGAGGAATATTCTCGCCATCCTGGCGTACAGCAAAGCCAAAAGTTTTTTTCACTCTGCTTCATGTCGTGACCCGCCATTGTAAAATTGCTGTAACCCACCGCTTTTTGGGGCTTATTGCTATATAAGACACTAAGCAGACATTTAATGTCAATGTGTCACTTTCTCAATTGATCATTGTCTTATCTTTGAAACAATTTCTTCATTGTATTCTATACAAACTTTTAATTGATAGTAATAGTGTGGAGATATCTGAAAATGAAGGGAATAGAGGTGTGAGGAGAGTATCCCGCTGGATTTGTAGATTTTGGAGTTTATGATTATGACAAGAGTTTTCTGCATTATTCTCTTTAACAATAATAGTGTGCACATAAAAGCTTTATTTCCTGTAGTTTCTCCTCCTTTTCATACTGCTGCTTTAATGATGGAGCTCTGATATATTTCCACTGGAGCCAACGGGGAACAAGTTTGACAAATAAACTGGAATCTTCTAAAGTTACAGCGGTTTTGAGGTTTTGTCAGCATGATTCTGTGTCTCGGCAAGAGTTACTTCATAAAGAAGCACAAAGCAGGATGTTCACTGTAAAAACTATAAATAAACCAGATTTATTCGACTCAGATAAAATTTAAAACACATTTTTGATTTTCATTGTACTCAAAACTAAATCTGGAAACTGTAATCACATTCATCACAATTTATAACCATATTCAACTATTTCTTGTTTCTTTTAATAATGTACTAAACTTATCATTTTCTTACTTTGCATTGAAAGCATTAAAAACCGTTTGCATTATTTCTAGGAGGTCTATTATAAGATTCACACTGTGTGAGTCATTATTTGTAAAACTGACAAAACTCTGAGGCTGCGCATAAATTCAAATAAGCCAAAAAGTTAAGACCTGTGTTTTCAGCTGAATCTTAATAGGGCGTAAATGTGTTGTCTTTCCAGTTGGAAGACTGCAAAACTGAAGAAAATACAAAATGGAAGCAAAGCCAGTGTAAACTTCAGTGAACAAAGCATTGTTTGATTTTGTGTTTTTGGTTTTAGGTGTTTGCCTCTCACCTCCCTTCAGCTACTGAATCAAAAATTCCCATAAACACACTCCTCAACCTTGCAGACAGCCTTCCCAGAAGAGTGGAAGCTGTTTTTGCTGCAAAGGGTGGACTAACGATGCCTAGGGTGGCATCCCACCCTAGGGAATGGGATGCCACTTAAGCTCATATGTGAGTCAAGGCAGGTGAGACAATACTTATGGCAATATATTGTGTATATGAATCTAGCAATTTTCAGTTCAAGTTCTAGCTCCCTTCAAACATCTGCCTTAGAAATGTCTACACAGACATCATTGGATGCTTGAGGATTAGAGAATGCTTAAGGGTCAAGCCAGATGGCATTGGGTGAGGGCCGCCGTGCACCAGGTGTGCTAGGTTCACTGGTGGCAGTCTCAGCCTTTGTGGTGTTTTTAAGTATTCTTAGAATCCATTTTAACCTTTTTGAAAAGTGCTTTGGATTTGATACTTTTACGCACATGAGTGGTGCGTGTCCAGATACTGTCGGTCGCTCATCAGAAAGAATGAATACCACCAGCAAACATTTTGGATATGGAAACATCGCCCTGATCACACTGCAGTCCAAAGCTTCAATCCAATCAAGCTTCAAGGGAATGCAACGACTTGATGCTTTTGGAACAATACTGTCTTTCTGCCTTCTGTTTTACGAAGATATTCATCAGTGTCTGGGCCCAAACAACATGCAATCATCGAAACTCTGGTTCAACATCAGCAGTAGCAGTGACAACTGTCCCGACTGTGGAAAGATGGTAAGATTCAATGCCAGAGCAGTTGCTTGTGACATGTGTTTATGCACATAAGATGTGTGAATATTGCCCCAAAATTTTATGATCGGGCAGTAAGGATTGGGTTTGATATTCCTCTGATCTGTAATTGGTGCTGCCTGAATGAAATGTGTCACGCTGATGTCTTTGAAGACACTTATGAATTAAGGTGTTGTTATAAGGACTGTGAGGTTGGAAGCGTCTGTGATGGACTGGGAACTCAGAAGGGACTGCATTCTATTCATGCCAACCCAAGAAGTCTTCTCCCCAGACTGGATGATCTTGGCCTCCTCACGTCCTCGTCTAAGGCTGCTGTTTTTGCTGTATGAGAGACTTGGCTGGACACTTCTGTCTCTGATTCTGAAGCCAGCCTTTCTGGTTATCACATCTACCGGCACGATCGCGACAGACGCTGCAGAGGAGTGTGCTTGTTTATTACCTCTGCCAAGGAGGGAATGTTTTGAGTAGCATTGGTTTGTCCATCCGCCCATCCGTCTGTCTGTCAGCAACTTAACTGAGAAATTACTGGACAGATTGACCTGAAATTTTCACCAGCTGTGTGCCTCAGCCCAAGGACGAACCCATAAAATTTTGGTGGTGATCTGGATCATCTTCTGGATCCATGACTATTTTGAAGGATTCTTTATTATTGTGAGATCAGCCATGTTGAAAAGGCTGTTGATGAGGTGTGAGTGCCACCTTGTGGCAGAAATGTGCAGCTGCACATGATGTCAGGATGCAGAAATGAAACTGAGCAGCAGTGAGCACGAGGAGCAAAGTCTGTTGGACAGACTTCTAGCCAGTTGAATATGGTGAACTGTGTGTGTCTGTGAAGAACTGTAAGTAGTTGTATTTCTGCCTGAACAGGATGTTTATTTAGCCTTTAATTTTATTTAGCTGATTTGCTTATTCAGAAGTGTTCCTCCATTCACCATGTGCCTTTTTATGCTATTAAGCTAGCTGACCTGTTATATGCCAGTTACTGTAACTGTTAGCCTTGAACACATATGCATGTTTAGTCCTAACTGTAAGGGATTTATTAGCAATAATTAATACCTTGAATGTATATATTTGCGGAATGAATGTTCCTCATGGCTTTGTATTTCTGTGTTTATGGACCACACTCACTTACATCCAGGCATTCACCTTATTTAGCCCAGAACTTCCTCACCTGTAAGCCTGTCATTTGTTGAATTACTTTGCTGTTATGATTTAGGGCTGGAATATACTTGCTGCTGGCGACGCATCCGCATACGCATACGCATCATAGCGCCCACACATTTCCAGCGTACCTACGGCACGTAGGTCGCTCGCGTTGACGTGAGGTAACGTGCCGCATGCGCGCGGTGCAATATCGATTTGAATACTAGAGGTGCTTTGGTTAAGTGGCCGCACATACCACCTCCGCTGGCGATGAGACCTCTTTTTCTTTCACAGCAGCAAAAGTAAATTGATTGTTTCTTCTTCCTTGAAGAAGTTGTCCACATTGTCAGCTCTCCACATACACCTGGGTCGTTCACGTATGCCACAGAAATACAATCTGACCAGCAGATTGACCTTTTCACATTCTCAGTGTCCAAGTGCTGTGTACTGCTTCTAGCTGTGGCCTCCGGTATTGAGCGTTTTGGCTGCAACATGCTGCAGCAAGTATTTTCACAGCCGACGCAGACCGCTTGCGTGAACGTTTGCATCCACAGCAAGTATATCCAAGGCCTAAGAGTAGGGATGTGTGACGATATTGTCGATATCGTGATATCGCCGGAGATAAACAGCCGCGATATCGTTGTGGTCTTGTCACGGTATTAAACAGCGTATCTCTTGAGACAAAACTAATAGTTTTCAGTCCACTCAATGTGTAGCGTAACGTACTAAACTACATAGACCATAATCCTTTGCTGCCAGTGCGCTCTTTTGAGCCAATGGGAGCACACGTAGCCCGCACGCACAGGAAAAACAAATACAGCATGGATATACGACGAGGATGGAAACCGCTGTTATTCTCCACGAGAAGCGAGAACTTTGTTCCTGTTCTGGAGGCCGCAGTGACCACAAGAAAGTTTGTTTTGGTCCGGTTATTCCTCCATGAGAAGCTTCAGCCGTGACGCCGCGGAGATCGCTGGGTTGACTTGGTGAGTTTATATTTAATGACGAACTTGGTCTGGCGGGGGGGGGCTGCGCATGCGGTGATGTCCATGTATCAAACACCTCGCGTGCTGTACACATTTTTGTATTTTTTCACCACCTCGATCAGTTGTTCATTAAAACTCTCCGTTTAACCTGCAGCAGCAGATGCAGAAGAGCATCTGATCAGCTGATTGTCAACATCACGGTGCTCCAATCATGTCCGCAAGGAGCCTGTAGAAGTTCAGACATATGACTGACCACTGACAGACAGGCAGACTTATTTATTTTAAATTTATTGACTACTAAAGACGAGGCAGTTTCTTTGTGCCTGGGTCTTTTTTTTTACTTAGTAAATAGGCTGTTTTATTGCCTGGTTGAGTTTATTTAATATTGTACCTGAGCTGTCTTCTCAATAAATATATGTTGGATTTTTACTTGAATTTCAGCTTCAGCAAAGGTTTTTCAAGCAGGTCAAAATGTCACAACCTTGAATTTGACAATATTGTAACAATGACTAATCAAAGCATTTAATGCCATCATTGCTGTTATCGTGAGCCTCACCACAATATCGAGATAAATATCGTACCGTGGGGTTCATATCGAGATAATATCGTACCGTGAGATGTGGATATCGTTACATCCCTACCTAAGAGTGACCAGTAAAGACAGTTAACTGTACAGGCGAGTCCTGGGTGTTCTGACTGACACCCCATAGTGAACATCAAACCTCCTTACCAACAACTAAACAGTCTTACATGAACATCACCCTAATAGGCCAAATTTTTGGAATTTTTCCATATAACTCCATACAAATGGCCTGAGTGTTTGGTAAAAAATTACAAGAAAGGATCTCAAGGAGTTGTATAATGTTTCAAAAGTTGATCTGGATCCAGAGAAAATTCAGGATACAATGATCCAGAACATGCAAAAATAAGGGAGTCGAGCTGCTTGGTGGAGATCTGCGCTCTCTGAATGCTTTCCTAGTTATTATTATTATTATTATTATTATTATTATTATTATTATTATTATTTGTGAATTGTTTTTGGGTTATGTAATTTTATTATACTCTGTTTCTGTTGAGTGAGGCATTTCTTGCTCTTTTAGTTGTTTTGACACCAAGGACCATGCTGGAAATAAGTTTTGTATTTTTGCATGTTATCCTTTGGACTGCCTTTCCTGTGTTCAAGAAAAAAATAAATCAATCAATCATAATTGCACCAATCATAACGCGACAAAAACACATACACATCAGAGCAAAAGGCCCACTTTGCTTGAGAGAGACTCCAAGAATGCTCACCTATCTGTTCTCCCAGAGGAGATGTAAGTGTATGTATGTATGCATGTATGATGTGTTGTACTGATGTAACATTCATGAAATTATTCGGATATAACACCTATGTATACTGTATTGTGGCATGCTACCAAGCTGTTTACTCCCTGATGACAGTTATGATCTGGTCATTTGTCTGAGGTAGCGGTTATAGCGGCTCAGTAAAGTTAGCACGTTAGTGGTCAATGCTAGTCCGTCACTTCCAGTAAGTGGAGTACTCCATTAAGGTCAACACTTTACCATGATAGTGTGCACTACAGACTAAGTGCACAGTGCGCACTATGCACTGAATTGCAATGCACTCAAGCAAACTACACTGATCGAGACATACTTCATTTTGAGCGCATGTAGCTCCACAACAGGGTAATCCATTTTGTTTCGTCAATCGGAGTCCAATCACTCATCAGTGTTTACAAATATCTATCCATATGAGTTACGAGGCCGGTGTTATACCAAAATCTGTGACCCTTCAGAATCTGTTACTGTTCCGGGTCGATGTCATGAAATGGGCGTACAAACATGTCAAAATTGTTCGAGAGCTTCGGTGGTTCAGAGCAGTCAGCCGTTTTAGTTCTGTGTTAGAAATTACTTAGACACAAAAAAACTAATAGTAAAAATCAAATTAGTTTCTATAGTGGCAAGAGGAACTTATTTAGCTTAGATATGCCTGTAGTTGACTTCTGGAACATTTGAAAAGCATGATACAGCTCCATTTAAGGTGCCCTATTGTGCTATTTGATTTTCTGAGTTATCTAAAGTGTTATTGTTGAATGCTAAAGGAGCTGTATCATACTTTTCACATGTTACAAAAGTCAACTACAGGAATATATGCTAAATATGTGCGGCCTTCGCTGCCGGGCGCGCGGGCGGGGGGCGGCCCCCCCCCCCGGGGGGGGGGCCCGGGGCCCGCCCCCCCCCCCCCCCCCCCCCCTTCTCTTCCCCCTCTTTTTTTTCTCTCTCCCCCCCCCTTCTCCCCCCCCCCCCCCCCCCCCCCCCCCCCCCCCCCCCCCCCCCCCCCCCCCCCCCCCCCCCCCCCCCCCCCCCCCCCCCCCCCCCTCCCCCCCCCCTCCTCCCCCCCCCCTTTTTTTTTTTTTTTTTTTTTTTTTTTTTCTTTTTTTTTTTCCCCCCCCCCCCCCCCCCCCCCCCTGTTCCCCTCACCACTATAGAAACTAATCTGCTGTTAAATATTGATGCAATAAGCCCTGAGAAGCTCTGGGTACAGTGATTTTACGACGGGGCACCCCTCCACTAATAGGGTTAAAAGCTCATAAAAGTCTATTTTTCATGATAGAGCACCTTTAATCAGAGAAGTGACTGGTGGTGTTTTATTTTAATCACATAAATGCATGTTTAAGTTTTCTAGTATGTCATTATCTTCAGTTTCCATGGCACTAGGAACAACAGGTTTTACAGAACTATTTCTACTTCGGTTTAGGGCAGCCAAGACTAGTCAATTAATTATGATTATGTTGACTATCAAAAAAGTCAACGACTGATTTCATAATTGACTAATCATTTATTGTTTTTAAGCTTTTTTGTCCCTTTCAACATTGCCACTGTACCTTCAACTGCCATGTCTGCCTTTCTGTTTTAGAAAGTTGCTTTCTTGTCAGCTTGTCGTAGCTATCGGGGTCAGCTTTTCTTGAATTGTATATTCACAGAAATAAGCACACACTACTAGTCAAAAGTTTGGACACGTTTTTACATTAGATTCAATGAGAAAGGTCCAAACTTTTGACCGCGACTGTAAGTATGCTGCAATTGTCGCATGATCTGATTAGTCAACTAATCGCCATAATAATTGGTGACTAGTCGATTATCAAAACAATCATTTGTTGCAGCCCCACTTTGGTCATTAGTGACTCCAAGGGGAGGGTACCCGTGCATGGAGAAGGGTACTCTCACCTTCACTGCTCAGTTGAGGAAGATTAAAACTTCAGTGGAAGCTGCAACGTCGACATGGCACACAAGAAATGCTTCTTCAGCTATGAGGGAAAACTACATCTTTTCAAATTCCCCAAGTAAGGGGCAGTGTTTAGCTCAACAGGTGAGCAGCCTTCCCATATACAGAAGCTACATGGTCCTCAGTGTAACTGGCCCAGGTTTGATTCTTGGACCCTTTGCTGTATGTCCTCCCCCACTCTCTCTGACCCTCTTTCCTCTCTGTCTACTCTTGAATAAAGGTCACTACAGCCACAAAAATCCTTTAAAAAAATTCCCCAAGTAAATTTCTACTTGACAGCAATGAATGGACTTTGTTCTTGGGAGACAGCCACAGAGTTGCACCAACCTATATATATTGTGACGGCACATCACAACTGTTGCATGAATAAGGACCAGTATGAGGGGGATTTAAAACCAGGCTTTTGCTGATAAGAGTCTGTTCCTATAATCAAGGACTGTGTTTTCTATCCTAATGATGTGTTCCAGTTGTCTCGGGTTTCTGAGTGGACGTGGGTTTTTGACATCATTACCAGGGGCCTGTTTCACGAAGCAGGTTTAATGAAAACCCTGAGTTGTTTAACCCTGAAATCAGGGAAACTCTGAGTTCTCTGTTTTACAAAGGTAGTTAACCCAACCCAGGGAAAGAGGAGTAACTCTAGGCTGTTTCACAGACAGGGGTAACTTCAACCTTTGATCAGTTACCATAGCAACAGACTCTTTGAAACTAACCTGGTCGGGAGAAGGTTAATGTGGAGAAACCTTGAGTTTCTCACTGTCTCCGCCCACTTTCAGCCACACTCGCCGTTTCATTTCCTCATTCATTCATTCAGTCAACGGTGAGTTTTGGCTGCTGCCGTCTGGAATAAAACACGTTAAAATTAAATCAGAGTCAGTAGATTACAGACGTGTCCTTTCGATAAGGATTTCATGGATGAAGATGCAGAATGACTGCGTGGAGAGTTAAACATTCAGAGATCGTTATCAGACGTTCTTTCTGTTCCCGACAGTTGTCATTTCTGGCGTTACAGTTACACATCACAGTCAATCATCTACATACACAAGTTCATCCGTCCGTACATTTGTGATTCAGCCTTATGTGACAGTTGTACTGTAGGTCCTGTCTCTCTGTTTCCGAGAGATGGTTTGCCTTGATTACTTGTTCCACAACTGTGTCAACTGTGTCAAGGTGTGGGGGGGGGGGGTCCCGGGGGGGTTTTTCTCCTCAAAGATTTTTTTTTTCCTTTTTTTAAAAATTTTTTTTTTTTTTTTATGGGTGATATATGAAAGTTTTTATTTTATTTTTTCGACAACCTCCCCGGGTCCCCCCCAATTAAATAAATAAAAAGCTGCAATGAAAGTAAGGAGTTGGATTCGAACATCAGCCTCCGGAGTAGGAGGCAGGCGCACAAAGTCACTTGGAATCATACTGATAGGATCCTGGACTCTCATGCTACTATTAAACAGTTCTACCCCATAACATCATTATGATTGTAAAGGACAGCATTTAAACTTAAATCTTCTCCCACACCGTTTTTTTTTTTCTTTTTTTTTTTTTTTTTTTTTTTGCAGCAGTAGTTCAAACTCGCCATATGAGGCTTTAGTTCTCGTTCCATTCAATGACAAACGCAGCCCCGCCCTCGCGTCTACATTGTCACGGTGTCTCGTCGAATCAGGGCTCCATTGATGCTGGCTTTTTATCATGGTGCAACCCTGGATTGAACTACCCTGAGCTGATTAAACCAACTTAAATCAGCTGTTCTGGGACGGAAAACTCAGAATTTTAGATCTCTGAGTAGATCAACTCAGAGTTCAGGGTTACACTCAAGAGTTTGTTTAACCTGCTTTGTGAAACAGACCCCAGGTATTTGACATTCCAGTTGTACCAACTCAGGAAAAAATAGATGTCTCCAAAACAGCCTATTTGTGAGCATCTACAACTACAGTACAAGCTAGAAAAATAACACAGACGTTATAACAACATAATTGTAGCAGTGTTTATAAACCACACATACTGTATGTATGGAGTGTTTTAAAGAAAAAAAAGGCTGCCGTGAGACCACAAAATTCAATAAAAACAACTTGGTGCTGTTTACACTTGAAACTTAATAACAGAAAATATCTTACATAGAAGTTTAATAGACAACAATGGTACTGGACGCAGCCATCTTTAAATCTACAGTCTCGTGGTCCCCTGCAAATTCTGAGCTCACAGCACGGAAAAACGAGTTCATGGCGCCACTTCTGCCAAAACTTACCTTGGAAAAAATGAGTTCTGCGACAACTGGAACACACAATAAACCACAAGCTATAACTAAAACTGAATAAGTTGTTTGACTTGTTTTGACAGTGTGTGAGCGACGTAAATTATCACTCACCAACCGCTCTTTACCTTATTGCTACCGGCAGCTATTGCATGTAATGATGACCAGAAAGTTAGTGGTCAACACTGTAGATGTAAATGACTATAATGCCTTTTATTGAAACTATGACATTTGAGAAATACTTCTCCATATGTTTTGTAACTTTCATTAAAATGACAGGTGTACATAAGGGGTCAAACAAAAGGCCCAGGCAAAAAACATCAGGGTGACAACTATAAACCGATTCAATATCTGGATCGGAAATCGGCTCCAATACTCACTACAGTAATTAGCTGGATCGGACATCGGATGAATGTGGCCGATCCAGCATTCCGATCCAGTCATTTCTGTTTTTATCAATATCATAATAAATGCTCACTTTGTTATTTTTTAATAGATAAAATTAAGTACATTTATACACCATATATTTATAGACAAATTTTGTCATCAAAAATAATGGTAATGCAATCGAGTACCAACTGTAGTGTAAATCATGTGACTGAAAGAGACAGAAAAGAAAATCTAGAATGCCTAAAAGCTGTTTTTGGCAGTACAGTGCCATTAGCTATGGCATTGTACTGCCAAACCAAAATCACTTATCAAGATAAGCATGGAACATGGCTAGATATCAATTCTTAAATTAAACTTTTACAAGATGCACTGCCTGGCCAAAAAATAAGTCGCCACCAAAAAAAAAAAGGTCATTCACTCTAATACTTTGTTGGACCGCCTTTAGCTTTGATTATGGCACGCATTCGCTGTGGCATTGTTTCGATAAGCTTCTGCAATGTCAAAAGATTTATTTCCATCCAGTGTTGCATTCATTTTTCACCAAGATCTTGCATTGATGACTGCTGCGCAAATCCCTCTCTAGCACATCCCAAAGATTCTCAATGGGGTTCAGGTCTGGACTCTGTGGTGGCCAATCCATGTGTGAAAATGATGTGTCATGCTCCCTGAACCAGTCTTTCACAATCTGAGCCCGATGAATCCTGGCGTTGTCATCTTGGAATATGCCTGTGCCATCAGGGAAGAAAAAGTCCATTGATGGAATAACCTGGTCATTCAGTATATTCAGGTAGTCAGTTGACCTCATGCTTTGAGCACATGCTGTTGCTGAACCTGGACCTGAGCAACTGCAGCAACCCCAGATCATAACACCGCCCCCACAGGCTTGTACAGTAGGCACTAGGCATGATGGGTGCATCACTTCACCTGTCTCTCTTCTTACCCTGATTCGCCCATCACTCTGGAGCAGGGTAAATCTGGACTCATTAGACCACATGACCTTCTTCTATTGCTCCACAGTCCAATCTTTATGCTCCCTAGCAAATTGAAGCCTTTTTTTTCCGGTTAGCCTCACTGATTAGTGGTTTTCTTACAGCTACACAGCTGTTCAGTCCCAATCCCTTGAGTTCCCTTCGCATTGTGCGTGTGGAAATGCTCTGACTTTCAGTATTAAACATAGCCCTGAGTTCTACTGTTGTTTTTCTTCGATTTGATCTCACCACACGTTTAAGTGATCGCCGATCACGATCATTTAGGATTTTTTTTCCGGCCACATTTCTTCCTTGAAGATGATGGGTCCCAACTATCCTTCCAGTTTTTAATAATGCGTTGGACAGTTCTTAACCCAGTTTTAGTAGTTTCTGCAATCTCTTTAGATGTTTTCTCTGCTTGATGCATGCCAATGATTTGACCCTTCTCAAACAGACTAACATCTTTTCCATGACCACGGGATGTGTCTTTTGACATGGTTGTTTAGGAAATGAGAAGCAAGTCATTGCACCAGTTGGGGTTAAATAACTTGTTGCCAGCTGAAAGATAATCACCCATGCAGTAATTATCCAATAGTTAATGCTTAGTTAAATCCAGGTGGCGACTTTTGTTTTGGCCAGGCAGTGTATTTTTGTTTTTAGCATTATATTTGTCATGACAAATCTACTTTTTGTAATACCAGGCATTAAAATGACCAAGAAATATGAGAAAACAAGGGTGGTCTCTTCATTTTTTCTATGAATCTGTGTTAATTTGTTACCTTTCTATAAACAAGGCTAAATTTTTATGTCAACCCTGATGTTTTCACTCACATGGCAAGGTATATAGTTCATTGATTCAAAAGTAGTATCAGATCGGTATCGATCATCGGCCGATACACTCAGCGCAGGTATCGGTATCAGATTGGATCGGAAAAAAGAGGATCGGTGCATCCCTAGTGACAACAGCTGATGTGTGCGCTCTCAAAAGCGCTCTGTAATTAAACAGTCTAGTTCTGCCACTCATTCTGTTTCTGGCAGATGCTGATCCAAAGGCCTATTGAGAGGATCGGTAGGATAAAAAAAAAAAAAGGAGTTTGTAAAAAATTCTGGATTAATTCCTGCCCTTTTGGACATGCATATAAAAATAAATTGGCCAGAAAAAAGCATAATAGGGCCACTTAAAGTAATTTATGTAGCTATTTATTGAGTTTCATTTGTGCCTTTTAGTATTTATCAACTTGTGTTTAAAGTGTTTTTTTTTTTTGTTTGTTTTTTTGGGGGGTATTTCTGCAGTTTTTCTTTGTAAGGAAGTGAGTGTGATGTATGCGAAGTGAGTTGACAGCCACATTTAATTTCCTTTGGGAATAATTAAGTCCTTTTCTTTCTGTCTAACTGGATCAGCACAAATCTTTTGTTTCTTCAGTCTTCAGGATCCAGTTGGGTGGAACCTGTTTCTTGAGATCCTTTTTTCAGGCAGCATTTGCTATGAATTTGCTCTTGTGAAATTCCTCTTGCAGGTTGAGTTATATGGGAGCTGCTTCACTGTCACCAATGACAGCCCTCTTGTGAGAGTTTGAGTGCCACCGAGATGAAAAGTAATCTGTGTCCTTTGTTCTCCGGCTCAGTCAAGCTTCTGTCATACTATACATCTATTATTAATCTTCCAAATGCAGTATTCCTTATAAGGTTCTTTTTTTTTTTTTTTTTTTTTTTAGCAATAGCTGGACAGGGAGGGGTGTTAGAGAGCGGGGGCCTGACACAAAGGGCCCCATGCAGGCCAGGTCTAAATCCTGGGATGACTGTCAAGGGGCTGCACATAAGATAGCATACACATTTCACCAGAGTTCGTGTTGCTCGGTAGGCTCACACAGTCCATCCTGCTCCACCAAACTCTCACTCCAGCACTAATCTGGATTAACCCGCTGCTGAAAATAACCCCAAATGCAAACTTCCACCTTTTATCATGAATGCCTGCTGAAGAGCTGGTTTAGAAAATAACTGCATCTGTGGGGAAGATTAAACTAAATCATGGAAAAAGGTTTTGAAAATACTTCATATCTAAGAGCAGGAACCTTGCATTTTGTTTTCTAAACATTTCATTGAATTAGACTTGTGGACATTTTGACTTTGTGCAGTTTTACTGGAACGGTTTGGACCAAAGCCAGAATATAATTCAGATCTTGTACTCTCTTTCGCTCCTCTGCCTTCTTTTTCTCAAGCTGACTCAGCAATCACAAAATAAAAACTCATGAAGGCTTCTGACTGCTTTTACTGTCTGCTCCAAATGTTTCAGCTTTTTCTTCTGTAAAGTTGGCAGTATAGCTCCATCTGCTTTGCTAAATGCACATCTAAGACCGAACATCCAGACACTAATTGGATGCACCATTTTAATGTTGACAGCAAAAGGAAAAATATATATGCGCACTGGTTGAAAGCCAAAATGCATTTACTGGATTTTGAATCCTCACAGACTAAATCTGTGTTTTTAATAGTACCCATGTCTGAAAGTATTAATAACCATTTTAACTAGAATTAAATGACAGTTCTGCTTGGTTTACCGTCTGTCAGCACTAAACAAACTACTTTCTCCCGACAATAAGTTAAAAAACACCACATAGATGAAGCCAAAACACCCACACAAGCTCATTTACTGTACTCTCAGTGTAAACACCCACATAGAGTACAAGCTCACAGAAAAGACAAATAAAGAAAACTACACAATGAAATCTCAGAAGAAAAACGAATAACAAAGTTCACATCAAACTTTAAAACTGTGCAAACTATCGTGACATTTTTAGTGACTCTCAGATGCTTCTCTTCTGGCCTGAAATATCTTTAACACTAATGTTGAAATCTCTGTGAGAAAAAAAGACATAGTTCAGTCCAGTTTAGTTGCAAATGCTGCGTCAGTATCACTTAGCAACAAGTTAAGTTTCAGGGAATGAAGATTATATTTGGATCATGAGAGTACATCAACAACTGCCTGGATATATTGAATGCAAATCATCAAAACCACAACTCTGGCACATCCTGGGTTATTTCAAGGCATTCAATGAGCAGTTTAGATTTGCAGTCATTGGTGCTTTTTAGTGAATGTTTAATTATTAATTTATGTTGTGTTTTACTTCAGATCTGAATGATGCTCTCTGATGTAAATGTCCATGGATGGCTAATTGCTCCCTACGTAGCGCTCACTCTCAGCAGGACTGAGGGTATCCATTTGGAGGAAGCAGTAAGTGCCTCCCTCCAGGTAAAGTGTATAATGTAACCTCCTAATGTTATAACGCCTCTAAATGCACAAAGTGGAAAATGGCTGCAGGACTCAGAGACAGGTGTTAAACTAATGTGAACGTAATGGTGTTTAAACAGGAGCAGTCGGACTTTATCTGCTCCTGAATCTTTCACTCTCTTCCTGCTGATGTCTAATCAGGTTATTCTGTGATTTATGGTCACATGACCTGGCTTCACGTTAACCGTGGCAGCTGAAAACCTGACAGCGGCCTGCTTGCGTGAAAATCACAGGTGGGTGGTGCATTTGTGGGAAGAATGCTACTGCTTAGAAATGTCAGTAGTGGATAGTCATGAAATGATATGACACTGAAGTTGGTTTTTATCTCTCTCTTGTTATCTGGTGTCCAGTAGACCATATAAATATTCATCGCATTCACAGAAATGTTCTCATCATGGGACACATTTTTACAAGGCCAGCACAGATATGCATCAATACCCAAAACTAATGAATTAAACTGTTATGTTTAATCACTACATTTACGCCCTCTACATAAGCTCCCATAAATATGCAGTAGCCCTCACTTAAAGGGGTTGAGTCTTTGAGCTACGGCTGCTTAAATCAAAATGAAAACCGAATCTTATCATGGTGTTGCAGTCACATGAAGCACATGCACGACAGACTGAGCTGACAGTTCATGTTTTGGCCAACGCCAAGAAGACATTAATGCAGATGTGAGAGCGAGACACCATAAAGAACATGTTCATTAGTGTTAGTGCCACTTAAGCGCAGTAAAAAGTGCAGAGCATCAATAAGAGGAAAACAGCAGGATTAAATATTCATATTGTTTTTTGGGGCGGCTTGTCAGAAATATTTTGTCAGAAAGCAGAATCTGCTCCTGTCTTAGATCAAGAGTAGATTTAGGCTACTTGAATTTTGGGTCACATCTCACTGACCTTATCAAAGCAACTAAACACAGCTCTGCATTGTTGTTGTCTTTAGTATACAGTTCCATGAAGCCCAAAATTTAAGTTTAGCTTAAATTAATTTGATTAAGGTGCCATCTCACAGCAGCAAATTTAAATAGTATATCTGTTGTTTTTCGGGGGTCTTGCTCTCTAACTTAAAACATTTACTTAGCACTATTCATTTCTTCATTTAAATTGAAAATGATGTGTTTGCTAACAATTACTTAGGGCTTAACTCTGAGGGGAGAATTTGATCCGTTTTAATAAGAATTTAAAAAGATTTCTTTACTGTATGTCATATAAAATTATTAGTTCCACTTATAAGTCCTCTTAAAGACCCGAGAATACAAAAGTAGCTTCATCAATCCCATAGTTATGACAGATATAACTACTGGCATAATTCTTATTCGGTACGGGTCAATAGAAAACAAAACGGTTTTAAACAGCGCGTGACTCCGTGTGTTAGTGATGGGGGCATGCTGAGCGCTTTGGTGGGGGCTGCACATGGTCCACACACACACACACACAAGTAAAGTTGATCTATAATTCAACACCTTAGCTTGAAATCACAGCTGTGGAGATGCACAGCTACAAAAACAAACTCCATCAAACATGCTCAAAGAAGTGAAGCAAACTACTCATTAGGTGTAAGAGGAACCATAACCTAAACTGAGTTTAATTAATCATTTGCCCTGGAAACACTCAACGGCTAATGTAGGATTTAAAACCAACAGTGTTTTTTTAATTTTTTTTTATATATATTAATATTTGACTTACCTTTGAGTTTCCTCTCGACTTCCCTTAATCACCGGAGAAGCATCCTCATCCTCAGACGTCAGATTCACCCCATGATGCTTTTATAAGTTTTACACTTCCACATAAAAGCGGATTTAACTCTCATACAAGTGGTTGAGATTTCTTTTCTTTTTCTTTAAAATGCCTTTCGCTGTTGATAAGTTTGCCCTTCTCTCTGTCTGCAACAAGGAGCCGTAGAGAAGAGAAAACACTGAGCCGAGAGCACGCAGGTTTCCTCTGTCTGAACACTGATTTGTTCGCCTTCGCTCGAAGCGGCAATCTTCGGCTTTTTCCGTCACTTTCCGGAACGAGAAGGCAACTTTCAAGAAGTAAATATAATTCAGTCAAACCAATATTGACTTGTATCTATGGTGCATTTGCACCACCCAGTGGTTAATGTGGTACCAGGCATGTATATATATATATATATATATATATATATATATATATATATATATATATATAAAAAAAATGTGTGTGTGTGTGTGTGTGTATATATATATATATATAAAAAAAAAAAAAACACTTTTTTTTTAAAAAATAAAAATACAAAAGGAATGCACAAATACAGTTTTTCATTTTTATTTTTTAAGGAAATCTCCTTGTTTTGTTTTACTGAACAGACTTAAGATATTCACAAACCTGAATGTAACCCATTTTTATTTAACTGAAAAACATCTGAAACAATTATCTTCATCGACACAAACACAATGTCACAGATCTATGTTTTAAAAGAAAAAAATTCTGTTGGACATGGAGCAAACTTTTCTTTTGTTGGTGACATTTCAAATGAGTTTTGCATAATCTCCTTCACAAACACAGGAGTTTATATTGCAACTTCGGAGGTCCATGTGACACATACTGCTGCATATCTGAAAACGGATCCATCAAGTGGCCAAAACTTTGTTTCATTCAGAAACACCACAGGTTTCTATACATGAATTTTATAATTCCATTTTCTGTAAGTCAGAAATTTAAAACAAACATGCACAACACGCAGGTGAACTTGGTAGTCACATCATACTGACCGTTCCCCACAAACAGGAAACTGGCTGAAGAGTTCAGGCATCCTGAGAAGCTTATTCACCTGTGGGTTTACTTTAACCAGTGCTGGTCAGAGCCCAGTAATCCTGTGACTCCGACACGACAGGTACCGCAGCCAGTACTTCCTGAACAGCTCATCCCGAAAACCATAAATCACAGGGCTCAGGAAACGAGGAATGATGTAGACGAGCAAGAAAAAGATGTAACGGATCTCCAGACTCAGCCGGGGGAAGAGGGAGATCAGAGCAGCCTGAAGGGAAGGAACCACAAAGGCCAGCATGCACAGCAGCAGCTGAAACAGATGCAGGAGACGGAAAATAACCACAGTTCTAAAACACAATGGATGACATTTCCATGCATGATTATTCATGACAGTTTTCTCATTTTTTGTATGTATCATATATCATGATGTATAAAAGAATTAACCCCCTAATGCCTGGTGTGAAACCACACCTGTGCATTAATGTTTTTTAACCTTTTTATATCTACTTATTCTACTTTATTTATTTATTTATTTACTTTTATTCACTCCTATTTATGTATTTTCTTTATATCATTTATTTATATTAATATTTAGTATTCACTGTTATTAATTAATATAAGATGATATTTTCCTTTATTTTGTTAAATAACAGCAGCATTCCTTTTGGGAGTAGCATCTTAATGGGAGAATGCTGTGCTGTGACGTTGCTCCTGAGCTCACCCACACAAGCAGAGGTCATAATGTTGACACAGTTGTGTGTCCCCCGTTGATACCCACCTGCACCCCATGAAGCAGCACAGTGTTTCTGGCCCTCTTTACCGAAGCTAGGCCTGTCGATGCCGCTTGAGCTGTCAGCATGATCTTACAGTAGGTGTAGAGCAGGGTCAGGGCCACGAAGGAGAGGTACGTCCCATCAAACACGCAGTTCTTGAAGTAGATGGAGGGGTCACGAAAGAGAAGCGAGTGGTCACAAAAGATGGTGGTGTGGAAGAAACCCGGAGGCTCCTTGACAACTGTTATGAGGAGGTCTGTGATGGGAGGGGTGGCAGTGAGGATGAAGATGATGCCGATGAGGATGAGGGTGCGGGGGACTGTGCACATCTGGTTGTAGTGCAGAGGGAAACAGATGGAGATGAATCGCTCAACGGCCATGCCCGCTAGGATGAGTGGGGTGGAGCGGGTGGTGAGGACTGCTGTCATGACCTGAGGGTGGGGCAGTGATGGGGTTGTAGTCAGATGAGCGGAATATAAAATGGTGAATGAAACATTAAAGAGAAAGGTTTATGATGTAGATTATGGCTGCGACACTTCCATGCAGGCACAGATTCATATTCTCAAACAAGGCTGCTTTTATTGGGGTTATGAAGCTAATGAAATGATGTAGCTACTTACCAGGAAGCAGCAGACAGAGGCGTGAATCTTCCTGAAGATGTAGCTGACCACATAAAGAGCTGTTACAAGAGTTAGCTGCAGAGCATCATTGATCACCATGCAGATGAACATGATGTAGCGTGGATTCTCGTAGAAGAGACTAGGGTCAAAGATAAAGAAGTGGCTGGGAAATGGACACTTGCTTATTTGTGAGCACATATTAGGATGCAGATAATGGTGACATTCATTTACACAAATGAGTTCAAAGATTGCAGCAAAGTGAAGACCGGGAAGGATGAAACTAAGTTATCAGCTTTAGTTTGGATTTATGTTGAGTATGTTACAGTAGATATTGGAGAAAATAGTTTTGGAATTTGACAATAGATTTCCATCGTCATGTTTAATAGGTGCCGCTAAACGATAACATGAAGGTGTGTCATGCTGTGTTGGAGGCTGAGACAGTAGAGTCATCTTTTAACAAATTCAACCTCATTGTTGCTTATTACAATAGTTGCCAGGTTAGTTTGTGTTTTCTTTGGCTAAAAACAGTCAAATCTTGTGGAAAAGAGATGTTGAAAAAAGATTTTTTTAAAATCTGACCCTGTTTTTTGGGTAATTAATTAAAATGAACTTGCTGTAATCCAGCCACATACATTTAGAGATATGTTCATTTCATCTACTTACAGTATATGCTGTAGTAGAAAATGTAAATCTGAACTTTTTTTTTTTTTTTTTTAAACATAAAGTGAACAGACATGCTTAAGCTTTTGGTAATGTGAGTCAGAAATGAGCTAAGATATTATTTTAGAGGCTGATTCTTTCGTTTCAGCATCAAAACATTTTCCTGAAGTCAGAATCCAGGTTCTTTGCAGACCATAGATAACTTCAGAGCAAGAGAAAATACAATGTGGTTTCTAAACAATCATCTCACCTTATAAACAGTGAAAAAGAACTTATTGCAAAGTTTCCAGCAGGCCGGATGAGTTTTTGCCAATAACTGTGCGGTGTGTACCTGTGCTGTAGAAAGGTGTGCACCATGCTGCCGTTGATGATGCTGAGAGTCAGCCATACCAACATGGCCATTATGTTTTTAGTCAGAGCATTGGAGAAGCTGTCTTTAGGTAAACCCACAGCACCCTCTGGTGCTATAGAGCTGGTATTACTCAGCAGGTCCAGGGGCCCAGAGGTGGAGTTCATCAGCAACATCTCCACCTCACAACCTGAGGAGATACAGAGATTAAAACCTAACGTTTAGCAATAGTTTACATGTTGACTGTTTAACTACTATCTCATACATGACATCTCATTCATCTCATAGTTAGATTTAAAATAATATTATACCTATAAATACTTAAAATGCAATTTTAAATGACCTTTTTATTTCAAACTCTATAGCACATACATCTTTTGAAAAGTTTGTTTTCAAATCTTTTAATTACACACATATATCAATATTATTTTTTGCTATAGTGAATCAAAACTGTTTCAATAATTAAATATCAGTACATGAATGACAAGATCAGTGAAAATGGAAGTTATATTTAGTTACTACAGAATAGAAAAACAAAATATACAGACATATTTCATCCTTACACATTTAGTTATTTCTTTGAAAGGCGCAGAGTGGTTTCATTATGAAAAAATACAGTAAAACTAAGAAAATACACTTCTAATATTAGAAAGTTAGTAAAATATGAAAATCTAAGACACAACATTACTTGTAGCACAACTCCTCTTGCACAATAGTTTACAATAGACAAGTATGCAAATACATGATATACACACTTACCTCAGCAGCTCATGATATTCATGCCAGGATTTCTGATGACAATAAGATATGTATCAACGTAAAATATTTCACTGTATGTCATTAAATAACATGATTACTGTATCTAGTTTTACTGTTTATACGAGCAGTCACTTTTTCCTTAAGCTGTTCAAAGAATTTATCCACATAAAAACTTTAGCAAAATGATCACTAAAAAAGTTTTAATGTTAGAAGAGAACAACTAGAAGAGAAACTCTGCACCTTTTTAGTAACAATCGTATCCAAAAGATTTGACATCAAAAAGAAGTAATAATGCTGATTTAGCTGCAGACAGCAAAGTGAGGACAGACTCTCACCTGCTGGGTCACTGAGGTCACAGCAACCTCCTCCACCAGCCCGGAGGCTCCTTTATAAGGATGCTATTGGTGCTTTGGAGTGTTTGTGTGTGTATTGATTAGGCCCTCTCCAAGGATAGGTGGAGGGCGGTGACGTCACAGATTATGATTTGGTTCCCTGTAATGAGCAAGTGGAGCATTTTGATTCCTGAGGCAGGGACAACATCTTTGATCATAACAGACTCCGACAAGACCTCCAAACAATGGGAGTTTATTGGGTAAAATGAGGGTTTCGGTTTTCTTGTAGTAAGAAAATGCTTTTTGGTGAAAAATGACATTTCTACAAAAGTAACTTTGCATTGAAAAGTATTGATCGACATACTTCTGGTCTAACATGTTTAATACCTTTTCTGCAGTATACGCGGTCCAAATAGATCCTTGTCCTTTGATTGCTCTATTCAGAATTGCTCCTAATAACATACATCTGGAAAGGACAACTCTTGATGCTCTGGCATTCACTACCCTGCTTGTAAGACGGCTGATACTTTTGGACTGGAAAAAAAAAACACACCACCTTCAAACTCCAGATGGATCACAGATATAATGCACAACCTAAAACTAGAAGAAGTAAGATTCACTTTAAGAGCAAGTACAGATTCATTTTTTGCTTCTTGGAACAGTTTTTTTGTGTCGTATTGGAAATATTAGTGTAACCTCTGATCAAAAACCATAGCATGGGGAATCACACCAATCATCTGTCTACTGTAGTCTGACAGGTGGGTGGAAGGGTGGGTTGATCTTAACGTTGGTCATATCTAGACATAAATATATTCAGGCTGACACCATGTTACTGTGGGAAAAAAAAGGTCATGTCTGGGTGGATTGGGGGTACAAGACAGCTGGGTTGGGTGCGCATAGGCCACAGGGAGCTGGGAGCTATATGACCCAGGTTTCCGGTGCTGGAGCAGGTAGAAGTGAGCATGCGTGGGCACCTGGGGGTTGATGCCCCCACTCCACTACCTGATATTTTTGTGCTCCTGACCTTGTGTAATTTCATTGATTGTATTGTTTCCGTTTAATAAGGGAAAAGTTTTGTTCGTATGCATTCATTTATTTATGTTTCTTGTTTTCATCATCAGTCAGTCAGTCATTTTCTGTACCGCTTATCCAGTTCAGGGTCGCGGGGGTTGCTGGAGCCTATCCCAGCTATTATCAGGCGAGAGGCGGAGTACACCTGGACAGGTTGCCAGTCTGTCGCAGGGCCAACACAGAGAGACAGACAACCATTCACGCTCACATTCATACCTAGGGGCAATTTAGAGTGACCAATTAATCTAACATGCATGTGTTTGGATGGTGGGAGGAAGCCGGAGTACCCGGAGAGAACCCACGCATACATGGGGAGAACATGCAAACTCCACACAGGAAGGCCACAGTTGGAATTGTTTGAACCCCCCCCCCCAGCCAGGAATCAAACTAGTGACCTTCTTACTGTGAGGCTGCGTTGCTAACCTCCACGCCCCCGTGCAGCCCTGTTTCTTGTTTTATTTCTTGTTATTGTTTACATATTTATTCATTTATTTGTCTGTTATTTTGTTTTTCTTGTATGCACTGAGGTAACTGCTGTAACCCTAACCCTGAAAAGTAGTTAAAAAAAGAAAAGTATTGATTGACTGAATGACACCAGACAGACGTAAAAATCTTAAGTAATGTAATTACCTTATAAAACAAATCAGCGCTTCCGTATTGTGTCTGTGGTAAAGGAGGAGTATATGGATGTCTCAGATGCATTATTCAAATAATGACACTGTGGAGATTGTGTGATAGGATTCTCAGCCAGCCACCAAATCTCTGAGTGTGATAGGGAAGATAGTTATGCTCGTATTAAACAACTTGGATGAATGCAAAGCTACAATGAAGCAGGTTTAATATGTACAGTTACTGGAGTTGCAAACTAGTATTTACATGTTTTCTAAATGATAAATCAAAGTCTGCATGACCTTACAATGTTTTTACTCCTCAAATCATCGATATAAATGTAAACAAGCAGATGGACTTGCCACGGTTGATTATTAACCGTAGAAAAACTAGTCTGAGCCAGTGGGTGGTGTTTTTCTCCATGAGATGGAAATGTGTGGACTGTTTATTCTGCTCACCACAGACACTTGTCCGGAGAGAGGTTTCTCTCATCCATGTGGATACACTTCAGTTGAGAGTTACTGTGCGTTCAGACCGAGAGCGACTAAAGCTGTAAAATCGCCGGAAGTCATTCACTTTCAATGGACAGGAGCGACAAGAGCGAAAAAGCGACGAGCACAAAATTAGCATTAGGCGACAAACAAAGTAAAAATAGTTTAACTTTATGCAATTGCTGACACGTTTCGGCTGAAACGCTGACAACCAATTGATGTTTGCCTAGTGTTGCAAGTCACCCGCGTCTCCTCGGCTGCAAAAACAACAGGCCCACTTTTGCGCTTTGATAGTCTAGCCCCAAACATAATTCATCTCATTCAGCCAAAGCCGTACCTCTCCTTGTTAATCCCGAAGCGTTCTCGCCAATATTCGTTTGTATTTTCGCTCCTCTTCCCAGACATCCGAGCTGCTTCCAACCCTTTTCTCTTCTTATTTTTACACTAGCTACCCACTACACTTGAATTTTCAAATCGTGTTCAGAAATAAAGTATAGCTCTCTTTTCACCCTCTCGCACAAAACGTTCCGCTTTAAGAGTGCTCATAATCGCCTAGTGTTGAAGTCACCCGCGTCTCCTCGTTGCAATAACAACAGGGCCCACTTTTGCAGGTTTCTTAGTGTCTAGCCCCAACCAAACTTGCCTCTAATCGAGCGCCTAGCTCTATGTAATGGCGATATGATTTATAAATATCAAAGTACTATGTTATAATAATAATTACAGTAAAAACGCATTTCCTTTTTGTCCCTCGTCTTACATTTATTTAGGTGAAGAAGAGTGAAACGCAATGCAACAGTCAGATGATGACTTAACTAAGCACAACATTATTTTTTTTGTGAATTTAATCAGTTATGTCCAACCGTTGTTTTTCAGCAGACGGTTCTAGTTAATCACAGCTAAACTTGTCAAACACAAGGCGCATCCACCACTGCAAAGCTCTCAATGCAAAACTCGCCAAGCATTACGTGCAACCTTACCAACCTTTACGCTTTATCCACATTACCTACGCCTGCAACCACAGAGCTTCTTCGTCATTTAAAGTTCTAATCAGACAGATGATGTTTGTCTTTTTCTCTGTTGCATTTCATTCATGTTTAAACATCACAAATCTTGGATACATTCATTTAGAAAATAATAGGGGATTATCACGCTTACCGGAACTTCCCGGTTTTGGTCCTTCCTCTTCCGGGCCTGTTAACAACAGCCGTCCCTGCTCTGTTATACTGTTTAAATCGTATAAACTCCAACTATTAAGTTTTCATTCCAGACTAGTGACTGATCAAAAGCTATCAAGCGCCGCGGTGAAGGGCCGAACTTTATAATAAAACACACGTTTGTTTGTCACCGGTGGGGCACAACACCGGCACTCACAGCATCTAGCATTAGCCAGCTAGCGTTACTAAGTGCTTAACTTTTGCGTCTTAAAAGGCCGTCATCAAGCTGGCTAATCTAACCTCTAACAGTAGTCCGCCAGCTACTACTCTGTTAAACTTTTAAATCGGAAAACGCCAATCCAAGTTTTCATTCCACTAAGTGATGCAAGAGAAGTGGACAAAATACCGATCGCCGCGGTGAAGACCGAACTTTAAATAAACACACCGTTTGTTTGTAGCCGGCAGTCTGCACAGTTGTGTTGCAGGCTAGCATTAGCCAGCCATGACGTGCCTAACTTTGTGCGCTGAAAACACACAAGCATCTAAAGCGTCTCCTTTTTTTGCAGTCCCCGTTGTTCCACTAAACGGGAGGGACAGACCCAGTCTTCAGCGCTGTATGTTTTCACAAGCAAAAGTTGGAACGTCAGCTAACGCGAGCTTCTAACCAGCTGTAGTGTAGTCTCATCATTAAGTGCCGACTACACAACGTGTAACCTTGTTTTATTTTAAATTTCTCCTTCACTCCACAAATCCTTTCATCCACTTCTTCCTTAGTGTCTTTTCAGTCAACCATAAAACCAGCGGCTGCTGTTTATTATGTACACAATGCAAGCAGCAACATCACTTATTAGCCTTCCTGCCCGAGAAGCTCAAATGTCAACTTCCGAAACCGGCCGAGCGTATAATCCCCTATTATTTTATAAAGTGATATCAGTGTCCCTTTGCTCCTTTACAGGCTGCCGTTTCCACAATCTTTATTACATTTTGAAAAGCTTTACTCTCTTTGCATTTGCATTTAATTTGACATAGTCCAGAGTAAAAGTATCTAAACAGTCTTGCATCCAGTCTTGGATCCTTTACAAGCTGTCTTTGTGCTCAGGCGTGACTTTCTTCATTATGTCCCTGCACCTGCAGCTTGGAAGGTACATCCTGAGATATTTTCGGAACTTCTTGTCTCTGACACCATAGATGATTGGACTAAGGAACCGAGGCAGAATGTAAACAATCAAGTAGTTTGCATATCTTATTTCCAGGATTCTTCCTGGGAAGATGATGTGCAGAACAATTTCCACACTTGGGGAGATGTAGGAGAGCATGCACATGGCTAGCTGAGCCCCGTGGAGGAGGATGGTGTTCCTGGCTTTCTGGGCTGATGTCTTCTCTGTTGAAAGGGCCCTGGCTGCAAACAGGATCCTTAAATAGGTGAAGACCAGAATCAGAAACACAGAAGAGAAATAGATGATATCAAAAGCTTGCCTTTTGTATGCCAGGACTGGGTCTTTGAACACATTCTGGCGCAAGCAGAACACTGAGCCATGAAAGAAGCTTCGTGACTCAGTAGCCAGCGTCACAAATAGATCTGTAATATCTGGAGCCACGCAAATAAACCAAATCAGCCCGATGACCATGCGAGTCCTCCTCACTGTGCAGATCTGAGCGTACCGTAAAGGTTCGCAAATGGCAATGTAGCGCTCAATGGCCATGCCAGCTAAGTTGACCGGTGTGTTTCTGGTGGTGAAGACGGCCACCAGGATGAAGAAACAACAGAAAGAGACATTAATCTTGTAGAAGATGTAGCTGAGGACAAAAAGTGTGATGGTGACCGTCAGCTGGATGGCATCATTTATCACCATGTGGATGAAGAGGATGTAGCGGGGGTCTTCATAGAAAATCTCAAAGAGAACAAAAGAAAACACAAAGAAGTTATTTTTTTGTGCTGCATAGAACAAATAGTTGGAATAGCGCAGAATAAATACGTTAGTCATCGCGACATATTTTGTAGATGTCTTATGTTTTCAAAAAGAAGAAATTGAACATTTCTAATCTGCATAAATAATTTGCATTGACTTTTAATCTGCTTCCCAGTTGAAATTGACAACAGTAATAATAAAAATTTTGGTTTGAAAGAAATATCGAAACAAACAAACAAACAAAAAAGTAAACAAGCATGATGGGGCTCTGAAGCTAAAATGTTGTTGAGCAACCCTTTGAGGCAATCACTGCAATCAGGTGTTTTCTCTAATGTTCAATAAGATTTCTGCACCTGTTGACAAGTATTTTGGTCCACTGTTCATGGGAAAGGTGCTCTTATGTATCTGAGACAGTTTTGTTTGTTTGTTTGTTTTAAATTATTATTTTTAACCACAATTCAAAAGCAATAATTTATTTCACTAAATTATCATTTTGTAAATTTTTATTCATTATTAGTTCCTTCTGTTTCCCGTTATTTGAATTACTAAAGTGAATTCAGCCTTTTCTTTAATTGGAGGGTATAAATAATTTTGAGGACGACTGTATAACTACACAGATATACAGTAGATTATACATATATACAGGTACATATATACAGTATATGTGTGTGTGTGTATAATGTAAAATAGTAAATAGTCCAAATAAATAGTTACAAAAAGCAATATGTTTGAGTGTGTGTACCTGGTGTCGAAAAAAAGTGGCAACTAGGGTGCTGTTGGTGTAAGTGAGGATGAGCCAGACCAGAACCACAATCAGGTTTTTGACAAATGCTGTGGTGAAAGTATCTCTGATGATGGTCTTTAGAGACCAAGTAGAATGAGATGAAAAGAAAATTAAGTTAGGACACAATTATTTATCACAGTTTCATTAAAGTGTTTCATCACCTTAGTTAGAGAAATAAAGAGGTCAAAATTTGCTCTAATGCAAACTACTGATACTGAAACGCCTCTCAACTCCACCTTAGATCCTCATCCTTTTTCTCCTTTTTTTTTAAGTTTTGCTGTGTTTGGTTGAAATGACTTGCTGGGTTATGGGTGAGGCGGAAACAACCAAACAACCAAGCAAAAACATCACGATTTCACTGAAAATACAATCTGTCACACGCAGCATATTCTTTGCTCAGCATCCGTGTGAGAGGGGGCTTTGGCTCAGACATAGAGAGCAATTGTTATATTGAGAAACTTATTTTTAGAGACCCATGACTTTGTATGAAACAGATCTTTGAAATGAGCATTGACAGGATTATCATAAACAGGGCTGTGCTTTTACCACAGTTCAGATAAGTTCATAAATCAGCTCGTGTTAATAGTAAGCATCCATTTCTGTGCACTGGCATCAAGAGGGGAAACTAACTTTACACTGCTGACTATGCTCAAACTGATTCATATGCACCTTCACTTCAGTTTGTGAATTACTTTAAGATTTTTCTGGACTAGAATATGCAAAGTTACTGAAGATGTCTTCACCTTCAATTACAGAATTTCGTTTCGATTCATTTTAAAGGACTCATGTTCCTTTGCACATAAATGGTTATACATGGTATAGATGTTTTCATAAGTGAACATGGAACAATAAAAAAAAAAAAAAAAAGATTTCATTTTTGTGATGTAAAGGCACGTTTCATAACACTAGATTGTTTCACCAACCGGATAAGGGAGAGTCATGTTGCCTCTGAGATCCACTGATGAGCTCATACTTCACCAGGACCTAAAGGAGAATGTAAAATATTCATTTATATTTCTTTATATTTATATAAAAATACTAAAAAAAAGTAAAATTCTTGACTAAAATTAGTTGAGTAAGTCTATCTGCAAACATCAAAATACCACTGTTATAAAACTACTTTAAAAAAGGTTGAATCTATCAGATAATTGCAGCCGGCCCAGTACGCCTTGACTGTCACTTTGACTTTGAACAAATCATTACAAGGCAGTGTTTCAATGCTTAAAATGTAACAGCATAACATTTTTAAATACTAAAATGATTCAAATTTATATTAAAATTATAAATCCAAAACAATGCTGTCGACATCTGGACAGAATATCACTGATGCGAAAGGAAACTCATGTTGACCTACCTCTCCACCTTACTTACCGAACTCCAGCTGAGGGACAGATGGAGAGCTGGGGAGCCTTTATAAAGATGGTGATGTTCATTAGTGACTGGAAAACTTGGTCTGAGAATGAGGAACCATGGCTTTTGTTTTTAAAATCATATGACAGTGTTTCCCTCAGGTTCAGATCCCCGGGAGGGGTTAATGACAACACTGACCGACATCCATCCATGATATGGATGGATAGAGCAAAATAATAAACTGATAATAATTAGTCTGCCTTGTCTCTTCAGTATACGTGCAACTTACATACAGGCTTAATGAACAGGCGTGAGGACACAGAGAGCAGCTATGATATGCCGTCACGTAAATCACATTAATAACATTAGACTGTTTAGTTTTTCATGAAAGGACAAAATATAAACCTGTTCCTGAGGAAATGGAACCTGGAAAAAAAAATGGAGAAAAGGTCTAGAAAACTAGATCAAAATAAATTATCATTTTGTGCATTTTTGTTCTTTTTATGGTTTAATTGTAGCACTTTCAAGACATATTTTCCAAACAAATTTTCTCATCAAAGCTCATCCATCAATGAGCATCAGTGGTAAATCTGACACTTTTGTGGTATCAATGCTTGATGGCAGCACCAGCCTCTACCAAACTGGTTGCTCAGAGACAATTTCAGGGGGTTGCCAGATAAAATAATATATAATAATATTAGGTCTGTCAAAATAAAAGTTGGCAATCTTGGAAAAATAGTTGGAGCAGGCTACATAAAAAACAAACAAACAAAAAAAAAACACACTGCCAGAAACCACGCCTTCAGAGCGCAGGAACATGCGCACCAGAGCAGGTTGGCGAAGAAAACTGATAACAGCCGAGTGGATAGTTTGTTAGCTGGCTAGTAAAAAGCTGACAAACCATGTTTCTAATCTAAAAGCATTAATTTGCACACCTCCAACTCCATCTGCGGTGTACAAAGTCCACACTGTAAACATCAACGCCTCCAAAACTTGAGGGGGTGTTCCAGAAAGGAGGCTAAACAAATGCTGCAACAAAACCTGAACTCTGGCTTGCTAAATCCTCTGAAAACGTAGCCTGCTCTGTTGGTTCCACAACTCCAGCTATGAATCAGCTTTCACAAGCCGGCTTTAAGCCAGGAGAATGAGAAGCATCATCTATGGAGCTCAGAAATCATGATGAAAATGGTAAAATGTTGAGCACCCTACTGTTCACTGGCAGAATCACAGGTCCTTCTTGAGGCTTGAGAAGGAGGAAATGATAATACTGGTGAAAAAAAAAGCAACATGTCTGCATCCAGCAACGCCCGCTGTGACGCTTGGTGGAGGATTGCCAGCAAAGTCAGTGTGTAAGGATGTAAAACTCAGTAGGCCAACTCACTGTACTAGGCTACTGGTTGACTTAAATTATTTGATTGTCAGCTTTATTGTATTAATTAATTAGTTTCATTTTATCTGATCCTATTTCATTCAGTTATCAGATGTTACCAATTTCAAAGCAGAAGATGTGGAAATTCTGAATATTGAAATAGCCTCATGGGTAAAATACCGGATGTAGCAAGAAAATTGGAGTTGCTTTTCTTCAAACCATTTTACATTGAAATGGCTGTGAAATATTTAATCACACACAGCAACTTTCCCTCAAGTCGTGATGCTGATGATCATCTGGTACTGGCTCTGCGGCGGTGGGACATTATTGCATTGTACATTGAATGCCCTCTCAGGACGGACCCCCAGACCAGGCAAACACTGGAATCTTTCCTTCATGCCAAATGTCATTTCATTCATGATGTGGGTTTTGCTGTAGGTCACGTTGAAACTCGTTTGCGCCCCAGGATTAGGATCAGGGTCTGGGTCAGGGGTCCAGTTGCGCTTTCTACATTGGCTCTCTATGTATGCTTTAGCAACTTTTTCATAGAATAATTGCGTTGAATTACCACAACATGACACTAAAAGTACTGTAATAAATATCTCTTGTCATTAGCTTATTCACCTTATTCAGGAAGTCAAGATGGGCGCCGCCATTTTGGCCTACAACTTCCGGTTAGTCAGTGTTGCGGTAGTCTACCACTACCTCCGCCGCAGTTCCACGGATGAGCTACATGAAAGATTTAGTGCTGTTGATTGCTATAAGTGTTAAAACCGACAGCTTTATTCTTTCTGCGGTGCCATGACAACTGGAAGAATCAATCTAACACTTTAGATTCCATCACAATTCCTACCCCACACACGTTTCTACCTCGGCTCACAGTAGTAGCCTCTCTAATGATTCTCTTATTCTTTATTTACTCTCTCTCTAAGAGCAGAAATAACAGTTCAGCGCCTCCTTTTATTCGTTTTAGCTTCAATACAAACATAATCATATTTACAGCAGTGTCCTTAAAACAACTTCACTTCTAACTCTCTAATATACAACTTAGCTAATGCAAACACAACAACACAAGCATCAGCTCATTATCGCTAGCAACAATAATTATATGATCAGCCCGTTTTTTCAACACACCCCTCCATCCGATTTCTCATCCCAGCTCGTGCTCAGACCTCCCATCCCTCACCGCTCCCCGTGTCTCCCTCTTTACTCCCCCCCCGGAGATTCTGCTGCTTGCTCCCCTCAATTCTTTTCCTCATCAACATGCCGCTTTACCCTAATATTTTATTTTTATTTTCATAAACACATGTTTTCCTTGTCTTATATCTCCACCCAGCAAATCAGCTTCGCCCCCCACTTCCCCTCTCCATCTCTATTTTCTATTCCCTCAACATCTATCTCATGCACGATCAGCTCTGGGCGCACTGTTTTTCATGCTAACACCCTACCTCAGCGCTAGCACCAACATTTCACTCTAACCACTTCGCCTCTATCACCCTTTTCTCATATTTTTCCACTCTATTCCCTCACTCACCAGCACCCTTGCGGCTAGGAACTGTTCCCCCATTATTCCCCACATCACATTTCATTTATTTACCCTTTTTTTTACTTTAAGCAATTTTATCATTCCCTTTTATTTTTTCTAACCCAAAAACTATCCATTCGCATTATAGAGCAAGTGTATAATATATTTTCCTTTTTTTAGCTGACATTTGCAGCTCTCACATTTATTTACTGTTAGCGAAAAATGTCTCTTTGGATTGTAATGTTCAGACAGGTGAGAGTGGGAGGGTATTCTTAATCTCTCAGAATATCATCAAATTCACCTTATGACAAGTGAGTTTTCACATGACCAAAAATTTTAAATAGCCTAAAGAGCAACTGTGCATGGAAACAATATCATTCACATAAATTCATCCTTCTACATCTACAGACCTTTTCAAATAAAATCCACCATCTGCAGGAAAAGCCACTGCTCTCTGTAACAAAGCCAAAAGTTAGCATAGCCTGAACAAAACCTCACCAGGTATTTTACAGGAAAGTTTCTGATAAACTTAGCTAATCAGCCTTTTGACAAAAAAACAGGGTCCGTTTAATCTTGGTTAACATACCAGTTTAGCCACTAAACCCGCTTCTTAACCCCCAAGGGGAAGGGGCAGCAGTAGCAGTCCATTAGCCATAATTGTTTACACTGGCAGCACACAGACCGATGCACGTGGGGAGGGAAGAGAGGGGAGGGACAGAGAGGAGACGTAAAGGTATTGACTGGTTCTCTCAGTGTGAATGACTAATTCCTGCCTTTCAGTGTGGATGGCAGGGGTTGGTCAGTTTTTACAGACCTGCATCTTTCCAAGGTCTACTTTTTACTTCCCTTTTATAATACATATGTATAGACTACTGTCAGACGAAGGACCATTTCACCAAGTAAACAAAAGTGTTTCTACAGATTACCAACTCTGTCTTTAATGTTCTAATCAAAACATTATGGGACTAGGGCAAGAATTTTAAAATGACATGCATGTGCAGTTTTTTTAATCTAACGTTATCGCTAAAAACCAAAAAACAACCCTCCAAGACTCCCTCCATTCCTTAACAGCTGTGTGCCCATAATTCTCATTCGGTAGCTAATTCCCGTCAGTCCACAATGTGTGCCTCAAAAAAACTTTATCAGCAAAGAAACAACATTCTAGCATCAGTTTTCACGCTCCCGTGCCGGCTTGCTGGTGGCTGCCGTTACCCGTAGCCCAGGTGCATCACTCGCAAGTCCATTTCTTAATCCTCCCCTATCCTTTAATCTTAAATTCTTTAGTTTTAATCAACTAAACATAACTCATCCCAGTCCTCAAAAAAGTGAAACACAGCCTTATGCCTATTCCCACCAGCCCGGGGCCCTTGGGGCACAACCAACCTCAGCAACTTTCTCCAAGAGCTGCTACCACTGCTCACTCTAAGCAGCAACGTCCCATAAATATGGTGCACCAAACAGCCGGCCAACCATTTCCCAATCTCACATGCCTTGATTCCGTATTGTTTCACCCAACGCATCCAAGAAATCGGCGCCTCAGCACTGTGGCATGCGTGACCAGTCGTAGAGGGGAGGTGGAACCAGCAGAATAATGAGGATGATGCTGCGCTCTGATTTATTCATCATGTCTGCAATTGTGAGAACCCATGAAGACTGTGCATGTGAAAATTATCTGTGGTGTGGCTACTGCCATCCTGAATTAACAATTTCTTTATTTGACTAAGGTGGCAAAGCAGAGCTCCATGGTGCCGGGACCTAACCCCAAGGTGGTAGGGTTCAGGCCCGAGGTGATGGAGCTGAGCTCCGGTGAGCTCCCCCGTGTATTGTCATGTATACCGGAATAAAAGCCAGGCAAGACGTGAGCTGACTCAAGCTGACTGTCAAAAGAGCGTGTTAAAACCAACAAAAATACACCGTATCTGTGAAAACAAAAGTCTTCTAAAAGTCTGCTATTTTTGAATTAATAACACTGATGCTAGCATCTGCGAGTGGGGGCAGAGCAGGGAGGGAGTTGAGCCTCCTCACTGCCTGGTGAAAAAAGCTGTCTCTGAGCCGGCTGGTTCTGGCTCGGAGACTCTGCAGCCTCCTTCCTGACGGCAGCAGGGTGAAGACACTGTGGGCGGGGTGGGTGGGGTCTCCTGCAATCCTGGTGGCTCTGCAGGCGAGGCAGGAGTGGTAAATGCCCAATAGAGAGGGGAGGGGGACACCGACGGTCTTCCCAGCTGCTTTCACGGTGCGCTGCAGGGTCATGCAGCAGGATGCGGTGCAGGCTCCGTACCATGGTGATGCAGCTGGTCACCATGCTGCTGGTCAGGATTCTCTCGATGATGCCCCTATAGAAAAAGTGCATGATGGGGGACGGGGCTCTTACTCTTCCCAGTTTCCGCAAAGTCGCTGTTGGGCTTTTTTGGCCAGGGCCGTGGTGTTGTAGCCACATGAGACCATCCTGATCTCGCGAGCTTCAGGTTCTCACTCGCAGATCAGTCTGGCTACTTTAAGTTGAACAGAATTTGGAGCAGTTCACCAAACGAACGTCCAATCAGTGTTGGCTTTGAGGCGGGTTGAGGTGTGACCCAACGAGAAGCGACAGTTCAGTTTAAACAACATGGCTGCTTCACCGGATAAAACTGGCATCAGCGTGGCTATCGCCTTTTATTCGCAAATTATCGTTTCACAAACGGCAAATATCCTTCGCAGACATGTTTCTTGTTTGCTGAGCTAATGAGCCATTGCCAGCAGCAGCAAGAGTAGCCTGAGTTGTGGTTGTGTTTTCGTCGTTGCTCTGTTAGTACGTCATATGCTTCATTGATCTGATTGGTTGATTTGGCCCATCTATCACCAACATAAGTGGTGATAGACAGATGCCTTATCCAATCACCTAACCAGTATTTTCGCCCCTTCCCAAAACTACTCTAACGGATGATTCCCAGATGGATATGCGGGAGCAAATCCATCTGGCGGAGTCAGGTTAGTGGTGTTGGTGTCCCAGGACAGGTCTTGGGTGATGTGGACACCCAGGAACTTGGTGCTGCTCACTAATGTAAAGCATAGAGTCCACATTACCGTCATCTACATGACTTTTTCCACAATAATTTTTCTTTTTTGTATGTTTTTTTCCTTAAGTGACTGAAAAGAACTGTCATTACTTCTTGCTGCTTGTCCACCATGCTTGTTTACACTGAAGTCACATTTGACTTTCCAAGATTTGGAATGTTGAGCATGAAGAACCTGATACTCTGCTGAAGAACCGATTAGTGCGGGTGTGGTATGCTCCTTGGTGCACATCCCATACTGTGGGATCAGAAGAGAGAGACCTTTTATGATCTGTCTTTTGTTATTATCAAGTGTGTGGACTTTAAAACTTCGGAGGTTTAAAGAATCCTGTGATGGTTGCCTTGCGATGGGACAAAAGCTGACCCAAACATAACAAAGTTCTGATCTTCAGAGGTGGTTTGCTTTCAGCCAAACTCACTCTTTTAACAAGTTGTTGTCCAAGGTAGTCTGGAGTCCGTTTGATAGCATTAATAAGGGTGGTATAATTTTTATAGGTATGATCCTGCCTGAGGACTTCAAGTTTAGGCATCTAATAATGGCTTCCAGTCTTGGTCTTTATATGCTGAGATTCCTGCAGGGTCCCCAATTGTTTTGAGCATGCTGCTGATATCATGTTCTAGATTTGTTTTTTCTACAAAGAAGAGTAGAAGATCTGTGTTCAGACAGACTTAATTGCTGGGGACAAAGATGTGATTATTTGTGCACGAGTAAACATGAATGGCACATCTCAGTTCCTCCAAAAGTGCTGGTTTGAAATTACCCTGTGAGGTTGGATTTTGTTTCAAGGAACTTAGATATTTTAAGATTAAAAATTTTCCTTAGTAGTTTTTCAAGGTAATGTGCTGCTGTTAAGTTTTAGCAATGTTAAGCATGTAATGAAGACATTTATAAAAAGAAGGATGACATTGAGAAAAAGAAAAAAAAATTATTAGCATATTACATGTTCTTTGGTTTAGTCCATTTGTGACAAAATAGTATTTTCAGGAAGTAGACAAACTAAAACCCCCAAATCCCCCAAACTGGCATATATACAACAGAAGAGACACATTTAGTCCATTTAGTTACCTGCTCATATATATGCAATAGTAAACTGGAAATGCAAGACTCTGATAAGATGTCTGAGGTAAGAGATTTTTAAAAACATTCACTGTTCTGAAAAATTCCTGTTCAGTTACAAAATATTAAAATAAAGCTTCAAAAATGTCACTGAATTAAAAAAAAAAAATTGTAAAGTGTTCATACAAATGATTATCTTTCTGCATTTACTTATTCAAGGATGTGGGGAAACAAAGGAAAAGTTAGTATTTGAAAATAGTACATCAATATGCACAGACGTTCTTATTGCACATACAGACTCAATGCATTGTTTTGTTGTTTCTCATCACGTTTTAAAAGAATGTAAGTAATTTGTACTGATTAAAGGTTGAATATGGAATACAGACAGAACAGCGACATCACGCGTGTCTACAGTAGGTTTGAGTTGCAATGGCAGAAAAACAACTCCATTCATTTGGTTGCCAGGCTCACTGCCAATATGTCAGTGACCAGCAGTCTGCATGATATCCAACAAGTAATGCAGAAGAGTTTATAACTAACAGCTAACGTTAGCCACGTTAGCAAACAAGTTAGCTTACCGATTCAGGATGAAAGTCGCCATTTCCGTGTTTTGATGCTGTGGAAAACATTTATGTGGGTCCATCTAGTGCAGTCTTCACTTAAAGTTACTCCAGTTTTTGTTCTTCTCAGGTCACTCCTCTTCAGAGACGGATAATATCTCTGGGGCTCTAAAGCAGCTGCTGGACTTACCACTCCACTGTTTCCTGCTGTGCCAGCCTAAATGTGCCCAACATAATGTTGCCACACGGAGATCGTATTTGGTAACCTGCAATGGCGGTGTGTATTGGCTTGTAAATGTAAACATAATGCCATTGTCAAACCCGTTAAAATTTATTTTATATTTATTTTCAGGCTTAATATAATTTTTTAAGTCAATGCTGTACTTTCATTCTGCACCGCTCCAAATGACTCGTGGAGGTATTTTGTATTTAAATATAGCTTTTAATAAAAATGTTCCATATTAAACCTTTAAGTTGAGTGATTTTAAACTGAACATTTATGAACTAACAGGGAATCATCTTAGTAATAAATTCTTCTTTTTTTCTTATAGCTTTAAGGGTTACATTTGAAAATACTCAATCCTATCCTTGAGTTTGGGATTCTTTGGTCAGACATTATCTCTAAAAGTGCCTCTTTTGACTTTTCTCAGGATGAATGTGTGTGTTTGATGTGCATAACAGGTTTTTTTTTTTAAGTACTCTCTGAACATCTTGTCTCTTAAACCATAAACAACAGGGCTGATGAGTCTTGGCAAAATCTGAATCAGCACTGAAGTGGCGAAGCGAATAATCCGACTATGTTTAGGAAACAGACTTGACAGGCCTTCAATCATTAAATTACTGACATAACTCAGCATGCACAACATCAGCTGGAAGCCATGCAACAGGACAGTGTTCCTCGCCTTCTTGGCATTTGCAGAGGCGGCTTGTGCTGTGAAAAGGATCCTGAAGTACGTATAGAAAAGAATGGCCCAAACAATGACCAAGAACAAAATGTTAGATACATCTCTTTTCTTGTCAAGATGTGGATTTGCGAAAATAGTTGCCCACATGCAGAACATCCTGGAATGAAAAAACTCTGTAGGTTTTATGGCCAAGACAACAAACAGATCTGGTATGATAGTAAGTGAACTTAGCGTCCATATCAAAGCAATCACAATGTAAGCTTTCTTGACTGTACAAATCTGAGGGTGGCGGAGAGGAAAACATATGGCCAGATAACACTCTACTGCCATAGCAGCGAGTGTTAACGGGTTGTTTAGATTTGAAGAAATGGCAATCATTAGCAAAACAATACATAAGGAGACATTAAGGGTAAACAAAATGTAACTCAGGACTTGAAGGATGATAAACAATAGCAACATGATGATGTCATTGATCACCAGATGGATGTAGAGGATGTAACGGGGGTTCATGTTGAAAACCTGGAGGGATGAGATTACACAGGAAATAAAAAGCAGAAATGTTAATTTGAATAACTGATAATATGAAAATATATGACATGTGCACATTTTGATTAGTCTGAAATAGACTAAATGGACACTTCTTACTCTTAAGGTAGCATGCAAAGGTTTGGGAACCTGTTGTTAAAAGGCAGAAAATAGGGGTATGTTCCATTTAATATAGTAGGGCAGCTTTTAGCTGTTATACTGCAAATAAGTGGAATAAACTGCCAGTGCAGATGAAACTTTCACAAACTGTAGACACTTTTAAATCCAGGTTGAAAACATTTCTTGCCTCATGTGTTATCCATGAAATCAGCACGGTATCTTTTAATCTTCTTTTTCCCACCTGTAATGCTTTCAATGTTTTATGTAAAGGACTTTAAATTGTCTTAAACAATTAATTTAAAATAAACTTGCTTGTTTGCTAGTCTTTTTTTTTTTTTTTTTTTTAAGCTTTTGTGTCGGCAACTTTGACTAAGATCTCAGTCATCTTCAGGAGAGGCAAAGTCATGTAAGAAATTAAATTCTGTATACCTTACTGCAACATTAGTAAAATTTTAGTTAACAAATATAGATTTTAGATGTTCTGGGCCCTCTGATTCAGATGCGCAGTCAGATTTCTACAAATATGTCCATCATGAAAGCTTTTCAGAAGAAAACCTTTCAGAAATCCAGTCTTGAGTTAGTGTTTGAATATCAAAACAAACTTATGAACCTAATGAAGTTAAAATACTACTTTTATTTTATTTATTTAATTTATTTTTTAACAGCGATAAGCATGTCAACAAGAAGAGAAAAACGCTTTGGAAATCCATGAAAAGCCATTTGGAAAAGAACCAAGCTGGCAGGGTACCCAAACCTTTCCATTTTGTTTCTATAACTTTTAATGCTTTATATAAAAAACAAGAATCTTATTGGGAATTATTTAGCTTTGCGGCTTTTAAAATTAAAATCTGGTTGTCTCTTTTTCCTCTTCTCAATCTTGCCTCAATAAATCACAGTTCTGCTCCAACAGAATAGATAAAACAAACATATGCATTTCTTTAACTACGATTTGGCAAGCTATTGCAAAAATAACACAAAACTCATTTCTAGAATTGACAGAATTCAGACCTGATGTTTTCTAAATGTGTGCACCAGGGTACCATTGATATAGATGACGGTGAGCGAGAGGATGACTGTAATCACATTCTTGGCTATTGCTATGTCTAAGGAGTCCCTATTGGCTGTTGTGACATTCATGCCAGTGTTCGGAGGCTTCACGAGTCATCTGACATGGTCCACCAAACTGGAAGGAAATTGAAATGGGGTCATATTGGAACAGAAGAAGAGTGTCATCAATCTGCAGGTCAGAATCTCAAGTCATTACCTCTTAGCATGAATGTTGAGAAGTTTAAATATTAAATGGAGAAACTTCTTTCACACATATAAAGAATTCCAGCGTTAAACACAATTTGCTACAGCTGTATTAACTGTATTTAGGTTAATCATGAATATATCCGAATTTTAAAAACATGCCTGCAATAAATGGCACTTTCAAGCATTTAATTTTGCTTTGAAATGCCAACTTCAAATGAGTGTGGTTATCAGCATTGTTAGATATGTATGCACATGTCCTTTTATGTTTTAGCAGCAGAAAACAATCTTTTTACATGCTTCTTACAGCCAAAATCTCTGGAAATTTTGATTTACTGACCAACAAAGCACTCTTAAGTCATCACAAAATAGCCACAGAATATAAGAAATAGATTTTGATTTCACATGAGCTAAGTACACATTTTCCACCACCCATGGATCTATTATTGCACCAATCAGAATCATTGGGTTGAAAAAATAACTTAATTCTTTTCATGAAAAATACCATTTTACATAAAACAAGAAATTTGTATAAATTGGCGACACATAATTAGCCTTACACTACACACAGAAAAATAGATATGAAGGTCTCACCTGGTAATGGTCACATACAGCTTGTCATGAGCAGAGAGTGTCAAGTGTCTTTAATGCGACTCAATATATAGCTGTTGCATGACAAAAATAGTCCAGGGTTAATCGTGTGTGTGTGTGTGTGTGTGTGTATGTGTGTGTGTGAAGCAATTGCATGTGAGACTGCTGTAAGTGTGAAGTTGGATGGATGTGGGTTGGCAGTTAGTGAATATGTCAGTTTTTACATACGAAAAATCTTATTTAAAAAGAGATGAAAAGGGATTTTTCACTTTTAGGTGTGCTGTTGTACACTATGTGAAAAGGCCAAAACAAAATTGTCATGACTGACAGTTTTTGTCAGTTTCATACTCCACGAAAGGTAAACACTTTTTTCTCTGGTTCTCAAGGCCGCTCGCGGACATGATTATTTTGCAACTGGCTGGACATTTAAAGGGACTAGAGGCATGATTAAGAAATGAAACTCTGCCGTGACTGGCGCTTCAGGTAACTGCAGCCACGAGCTAAGCCATCACGGGAGCGTGCACAAACTGAAGCTATAATGTTGTTTACTACGCTTTTTCTTCATAGTTACACTTTTTAGTGTCTTTCAGTTGATCTGGATCGTTTGCTGACGGCAGCAGAATCCATAACTCTCACTTACAGTGTTTGAATTTACTGTGACCGTCTTCTTCTGTATCAATGCTGTTGGGGATGCAGATGCAGCATCATTTGACGTCACATCTGCAGCAGCGCGGGAAATTCGGCCACCGAATTGCAGCACATTATGCAGCATACAGCCTGTCCAAGGCAACGGAGAGAAACATGGGTGGGCTCGTTCTTTTTGGTTTTTAACGCTTCATCACCCATTAGTATTAAAAAACTGGATATGCTTGTTTATTTTTTTGTAATTCCTGCCTCTAGTCCCTTTAAGCTGTTTGAATGATTGAAGTAGAGATAAACAACTGTACAAGAGGCATCTAAAAGCATGGATACTGCCTGATGTACACTGCCTCTAGGCCACAGACAAAGACTGAAGATGAATAAGAAATTACCTGGTCAACTGTTCAATGCACCTACACATATAATGCATACAAAGCACACACACACACACACACACACGTTTGTTTTTATATCACCGTGGGGTATATCCATTGACATAATGCATTCCCTTGCCCCTAACCCTAAACCTAACGCCCATAACTGATTGCCTAAACCTAACCCTTGTCCTAATCCTAACCAAAACCTAATTGTAACTTAATCTTTAAAACCTAATCTTGACCCTCAAAAACGGGGTTCATACCCGTGGGGACCAGGAAGGGCAGGACATCCCCCACGGTGATGGTAAAAACTCTGTCTCGTCTTGTCAATGAAAATTCACACAGGTCTCGTCGTTGTCATCGTAGAGACATTAGCTCGTCATCTCGTTATCGTCATAAAAAAAAGGGTCGTCAACGAAATGATTTCATCATCGTCATCGCTAACAAAAACAATAGGGGATTATCACGCGTATCCTTTGCTTTTCTTCCCTTTTAAACTTTCTTTTTTTTTTTTAATTATTAAAATACAATTTTTTTTTTTTTTTAAAAAAGAAGTATAAGAAAGAAATAAATAAAATCGATCACCCCCAAATGAAAATTTTAAATAAAAACACTTTTTTTTTTCCGGGACACACCCTTCCATTTTTATTATTTTTTTTACTTTTTAATTTTAATTTAAAAAAAAAATCATTTTATTGATCTTCTCTTTTTTTCTAAAAAAATAACTACAAAAAGAATAAGTTTCTTATTTTTGTTTTTTTTTCTATAATAGTAAAATCTCATCTATTTTTTTCTTCCCTATTATTATTACCCTTTATTTTTTAATTTTATTTATATTTTATATAAAATATTATTATTTTTTTTTTTTATAAAATAAAAAAGAAAAAAAAAAAAAAAAAAAAAAAAAACTAAATTAAAAACAAAAAAATTAAATTTTAATATAAACATTTTCTTTTTTTTTTGGCAGACACATTCTCATTTTAATTTTTTTTTTTTCATTTTCCTTAACAATTCCTTATTTTTTTCGGCTGAAAAAACACAAACAAATAAAAACATCTCCTTTCTTTCCTCCCCCCATTTTTTTCATTAAAAAAAAGGAGAAACAAAACCTTTTTTTATATTTTTTTTTTTTTTTATAAAAAATATTATAAACAACAAAATAAACGCTAGCTGTCAATTGCTAGCATTCTGAAAAGTGTCGGTTTTGTCCCCCACCGGCGACAAACAAACGTGTGTTTTATTATAAAGTTCGGCCCTTCACCGCGGCGAATCGATCGCTTTGATCCACTTCTTCCTTAGTATCACTTCAGTCTAGAATGAAAACTTAAGTATGTTTGGAGTTTATCCGATTTAAACAGTATAACAGAGCAGGAACGGCTGTCGTTAAAATGGCCCGGAAGAGGAAGTGCCCAAATACCGGGAACTTCCGGTAAGCGTGATAATCCCCTATACTGGGATGTGGTCACTGACTGGTTGCAGACACGCTGAGTGTGGTCTCAGACACTCTGGCAGGGCTGAGGCTCGCGACCACTCGACCTGAGTCGAGTACAGAAAGTGGTACAGTCAGTCTGAGTCCTTCTAAACACAAGTGTATCTATCTGCGGCTTGCAACCCAGTGGGCGTGTCCTATAGTGGGCGTGTCGCATAGTGGGTGGGTCTGGTTAGGTTTAGGGGAAGGGTCAGGGGTAGGGCTAGATTTTACCGTGCTCTCATTGGCCTGGTGGGCGTGTCCTCGAGTAAGGTCACTCTACGACCCGCCCACTCTACGACACGCCCCTGTCTTGCAAGCCGCAGATAGACCCTTCTCTCTAAACATCCTGCCGTGGATCAGGAAGTCTGGGCCAGCTGGAGTTTCCTCATGAATATTGACAAGGAAGGCGTCACCACCTTTGCCCAAAATATCACCACCCGGCTGTCAATTCTGTTGAGACTGGCCAATAGGAACACAGGCCCGCCCATGACACAGTTTTCACATCGAGAGAAAAATCCTGAATCGAGAGCAAAGACTTAGGTTTTGAGAGAAAGAAGGGAAAAGTTTTGAGAGAGAAATCTTTTTTTGAGAGAAAATGTTTTCACTCTGAATGAATATTCAATATTTGAGAGTAAAATATATATTTTTGAGAGAGCTTTATTCCCTTGAAAATAATTTTCCAAATGTCAATTTATCTTAATTTATTCTATGACAAAATATTTTCTCTCAAAATCTTTTCTTGAGTCTCAAATAAAATCAGTTTTTGCTATCAGTGTGTAAATTTGTTCTCTCCAATATTTTTATTTTGGTTTCAAAATTATTTTCCCCTTTCAGATTGTTTTTTTTTTCTTCTTGAATTTAATTAAAACAAAAAATAAACTCCATATTACCGTTACTACAGTAGTTAAGATATACTATACTGTATGCCAAACGCAGTGGTTGTGCTATAGACTAATCTGGCCAAACGATCTGATGAGAATCTGACTTTTTTCTGAACAATATGGAGGAAATCTGGAAGGACTGTTGAATTCCTGGTTGTTGTAACAGCAGTGGAAAACTTTAATTGTGGTAACAAGTGAAGATCACGGACATTTATTTCATGAAGATTTCTGCCAGAGATGTTGATAAGTCTTTGACCTCAAGTCTGAGTCAAGTCTCAAGTCACTTTAAGTTTTACAGTAATGAGTAATCTGACATGCGATGCCTGTGGTCTGGTCTGCTTGAAGGACTCCATTTTAATATCCAAGGAATTAAAAATCTGTACTCACCATTTACCTCCTAGCAGCCTGTAACCGCACTGATCTTTAGCTTTACATGTCAAATACTCTGTCCCTCTCCTCTGGAAGATGTCTTTGCTGTACTGAATTAAGAAAACCTTCAGATCAACATGGACATTTATTCAGACTACTGTAGTAAATTTGCTCTAACTTATCTAAGAGTATTTAACGTGTGCAAAAATCCATTTGGACCAACAGAGAATTTTTCAAAAGTAATCCTGCAGTTCATAACATTTTTTTTTTTTGTCTGAATGTGGAGAGGAGACCAATATACTGCACCTTGCTGCAGCTGTCCTGCAGGTTATAAATGTCTTATGCTGTAACATACATGACAGCTTGTAGTCAAATTCTGCACAAGCCTCATAATAACCCATTAATAATTTGACTCAGGTGTATTCCAACAGGTTCACATGTCCAAACCTGTAGGACAGTGTCCACAGCTGGTGATCCTGCACCAGAGCTAAAATCTTTTTAATGTTTAATCTAACTATGTGAGCTGAGTGCAGAAAATATTGTAGATTTTAAAACTGAAAAAAGCCTCAACATCTTAATCAATTTAGATTCAGTACTCGTTTAGATCCAGTTTCAATAAATATTTCTGATACTCCTAAAGCAACAACAGCTGGATTTAATAAACAGAGCCAGTAAAACTGTGTTGTTTACACACGGTCTGATTCCAGTTTGGTCCCAGTTTAACGTTGTCATGGTAATGTCACAGTTAATGGAAAAGGTGTTCAGTAAACTAGTCATTTTTCTTCTGCATGCATTCAGTAGAGCCGATCTGATGAAATTAATGTGACTTTAGTACAACGGTTGTAACGAGCTAACGCAGCTATGGTGCTAAGCTTGTTGCCAATCCAGCTTTAACAGGCTAGCGGCTAACATTAAGCTTTCACACAGTGACTTACCTGTCCAGGTGTGTTAAAGGTGGATGAAGGTGGATGTGGGGAATCCAGCGTCCCAGATTTTTAGACCACAGACATTGCAGCTTGATGCTCACATATTTGTCACTTTTATTAAGTTTTTAATACCCAAAGTTACAGCGATGCGCTGATGTGCAGCATCACGCTGTTCACTGGCGCTCCCGTTGTTTTTATTGAGTGCACGTGAGTGCACAGACAGGAGACAGAGAGATCACGAGGCGGAAAAACACGTTTATTTATTCATTTATTTTTTTAAATGTTCACGAGTCTGAGGCGAGTTTCAAACTGCGAGTCGAGTCTGAAGTGTTTTGAGGGCGAGTCTGAGTCAAGTCTGAAGTCTCTGGTGAATGTGACTTAAAGGCATATGCCACCTCTGGGTGAAATTGAGCCTCCCCCTGCAGTCCCCTGGGTTGGACAAGTAGGCAGGAGCGTTTCCTAGCCGACCCAGTCATTCTCTGAATCGCTCAGCATTGACTTTAGCTTAGCTTAGCGTAGTTGCTGTAATCGGGTGGTTTCAAATAGCATCACTTGGCGAAAGTGAACTAATTAACTTGATTTTTTTTCCAAATACGTTTCGTGATCCGCACATTCTGATCAAGTACAAACAAGAAGCCAATTTCACATTAAAGGACTGACTAGGCAACATTCAATAGGGGAACTATATGCTGCGGAAGTACAGGTGAATCATAGGCGAAGCACTGCGGATAGTAGCAAAGGCAGCACGCATGCACAGCATCCGGTGGCAACCCTTTTTACGAAAGTTGGGAATAATCATGACACATTCCATAGCATTTAATTTTCATATATTTTTAATGAGTGATCATGAGTTCACAAATCCATTTGCTTTTTTCTTTTTCGCCTATGTGGCAGAACAGTTTTCGATCCTTCCTCCTCAGCCAGAACTCCCACTGCTCTGCCCTCCCTCCGGATCTCTTTGCTGCCGCTTGCTCCGTATAGTTGCAAACAACTAGTAACTTGTTTGTCCTTCATCTTCCACTGCACCAATTCCTTTTTCTTTAATTCTTTTATCAATACCATCATCAGTAGGCACTTCAGTCACTTAGCTAACGACGAGGTCATGCATCAAGAGAGGAGTAGCGCTGAGATCCTTTTTTGGCTGTGGTCACAACCACTTTGTGCCTGCAGTAGTTGTCATTGTGTTGCTGGCTGGGGTCTACAGTTCTACACGTGTGGTGTGGACCCTGGCCTGATGATGGTCTGTTACTCACAGCAACCTCACGCCAGATGTTTTTTACTATTAGTGTTTATACCTGCATTCAGTTAAGAGACAGAAATTAGGGGTTGGGGATCATGTTTGTGTAGAATTGGGAAGTGGAGTGTACATTTGTATGGCCGTGTGCGTTCCACATTATATATTTTGGTGTTATGGCATGTTTGTTTGTTTTAATATGTATTTGTTTTTATTATTTAAAGCACTTCGTGTAGCTTTTGGCATGAAAAGTGCTTTATAAATGAAAACTGATTTGATATGAGTGAAAGTTATATTTTTTTTACGCTCATGGTACACAACAGATACTTTCTCAAATACTGTTGAAATGTTTTATCTCGTAGCCCATACACAATAGGACTGATAAACCTGGGAAGAATTTGAATGATGATGTACCGAAGGAAGAGTACTTGTAAAACATGTTTTGGAAACCAGCTTACTAAAAGGGTTTTTAATATAGGGCTAATATAAGTTAACATACTCAGCAGTAGCTGAAAACCATGTAGCAGGATAGTATTCCTGGCCTTCTTTAGATTTCCATCTGATGAGTTAGCAGTTTTAGCAGCAAAGAAAATCCTGAGGTAGGTGTAGAGGAGGACGAGCCAAACTACAGTTAGATAAAGAAGGTGAGAAACTTCTCTCTTCTTTAAACTGACTGGATCCTGGAACAATCTGTCCCAATCACAAAATATTGCGGCATGAAATAACCGTGCAGGCTCTTTTGCCAGAACAAGAAAGATGTCTGGCAGAACTGAAACTGCACTCAAAACCCAGATACAACCTATCAGAATATATGTTTTTTTAATGGTACACAGCTCAGCGTGCCGCAGTGGAAAACAAACAGCAATGTAGCACTCCACCGCCATTACTGCTAAATTTAGTGGAGTGTTTTGGGTAGTGAAAATAGCAAAAGTAATGATGAGGCAGCAGAAAGAAGCATTAATCTTGTGAAAGACATAACTAAAGACGAACAAGCTGATTGCTGCAGTGAGCTGGATCATATCATTCAACACCAGGTGGATGAAGAGGATGTAACGAGGATTCATGTAAAATATCTGAAAAAGAGAAGAAAACACAGCTTATCTTCCCTTTAAATGCTGTAATCCTTTTAGTTCTAGTCCTCAGACTAAAAATGAAAACAATTTCTTTCCAATCATAGTTTAGTGAAAACATTAACAATTATTGAAAAAAAAAAATCTGACCTGGTGTTTTCTGAAGGTGTGAACCAGAGTGCCATTGATGTAATTGATGGTGAGGCCGAGAGCCACAGTGATCACATTTTTAACCACCGCTGAGGTTGCAGAGTCTCGATAATTCTGGCTGCTTGACACATTATAGTCATAAGATGAGGAGTTCATGGATGTGCTGTCAGTTTCCTGCAAATATGTTCCTTAGAGGGGGAGATTTTGTGTCAAATTTTAAATTTGATATTCAGAATTTTTTTTTTTTATATAAAAAAAAAAAAAAAAAAAAAAAAAGAGTGAGCTTTTACAATACTGAATTTCCTTTCTGGGATGAAACAAGTATTTTTCATTTAATTACATCAGGACACATAATTAACACCTGCAGTGATTTTTGCTAAATGTTAAACAAACAAACAAAAAAAGAAGCCAGTAGCCACCAAGGAGGCTTAGAGCTGGAATATACTTGCTGCTGGCGACGAGTCCGCATCATGGCGCCCACATGTTCCCAGCGTACCTACGGCACGTAGGTCGCTCACGTTGACGCGAGGTAACGTGCCGCGTGGGCATGGTGCAATATCAACTTGAGGTGCTCGTGCGACTTTCTCAGAGACTTTGGTTAAGTGGTTGCACATACCACCCCCGCTGGCAACGAGACCTCTTTTTCTTTCACTGCAGCAAAAGTAACTTCTTCCTTGAAGAAGTTGTCCACATAGTCTACTTTCCACATACACCTGGGTCATTCACGAATGCCCTGGAAATACAATCTGACCAGCAGATTGACCTCAGTGTCCAAATGCTGTGTACTGTTCCCAGCGGTGGCCTCCGATATTGAGCGTTTTGGCCGCGACATGCTGCAGAAAGTATATTCACAGATGACGCAGACCGCTAGCGTGAACGTTTGCGTCCACAGCAAGTATATCCCAGGCCTTATTCATACTGCTGGTCGCTTTTCATCTACCAGTTGCAGTGTCCAGAAAATAAATATTTAAGAAAAAGAGAGAAAGGGAGCTACAGCAGTCAGCCATGCGAAGCAGCTCTCCCTCTTGGAGGAGGCAGCCATCATGCAGCAAGGAGGATGAGAGGGCAGGTGATGAAGAAGAAAGGTCAGGGCCAAGACCAGAGTCATGTTGACTGTTTAAGGTATTTTAAAGCTCAGGTTTTAAAATTGAACTCTTCTTGTAATTCTATTGAATTGCTCTCACAGTGGTTTGGCTTTATTAAATTAGGCATACAGTCATTTTAGCTAAATATATACTTTGTACTGGTCATAAGTTATTTTATGCATTAACACTTGCAACAATCTTGTATTTACAGCAATTTACCTTAAAAAAAAAAAAAAATCTTGCAGTGCTATGATATGGCAGTGTTTGCACAAAGTGCCTTTATTTTGTGACTGACCACCCCCCCCCCCCCCCCCCCCCCCCCCCACACACACACACACACCCAGTCACACACACACACACACAGATTGTCTGTGCACCGGCACCCAAACTGGTTTGTTTGGTTTGCATTTGTCAGAAACACATAAGGTGCATTTAACACTCCATATCTTTTCAATGGATTTATATGTTAAATGTGAATTAACGGAGGATAACAATTTTTTTTAAATATTTAAATCAAAGTCAAATGTTTGATAAACTAGGCTATGAAAGACGATTAAAACCACTGAAGAAAAAAAAAATTCTGAGAAAAAATGTAGAATTCTGACTTTTTTCCAGAACATTGACTTTTTTTATTTTGGGCGGTGGGGAGATTTTTTTCTTATCAATTTCTGAAAAAGTCAGAATTCTGACTTTTTTTTAGAAATTTTTTTTTTTTTCCCTGCAGTGGCCCTAAACCTTTTCTGTGATAAACAACTGCCAATTCTGCCAATCAAATCAAAGGGTTAGACACATTTGTCAAAGAACTGATTCCTTTCTATATCTGTTCAAGCTAAAATAAGTTTATAAAGGTTATAGATATTAAAAAGGTAAAACAATGTTTACTTGAACAGTTTCTGCTAACTGATATTCAAACATTAAATACCTGACATTACAGTAGGGAAGTCTCATTTGTATTTCTAAAAGGTCAGTTTTATTAACAAGTTTAGATTAAAATATATGCTGGCTGGACAGGTGGGAGAAAATCTTTATGTGTCATTAAACATAACAGCAAATTTACAGCTGTAAACATTACAGCAAATTTAGACTGTTGTTTTAATCAAATGAAGAGCTGGATACTTGAGGATGTCTTATGGAAAAAATAACAGAAAAATGACTAACTTGAGCATAAAAGTAACAAAAGAAGGTTGACTGAATAACATCCACTATAACAGCTAATTTTTGAAGAAAACAAAAAAGCTTTTCTTACCTCTGAAAGATCACGTCTCCACTCTGACCAGGCTGGAAATAAATAAAAGATAGGTGCCATGTTTATATTAAGTATCTTGATCCAGAGGCTGTGCCAGAGGTGATGTCACAGTGATATCCTGCCGTTTATAGCTAGCTGGCTGGCTGTAACTGAACCAATAAAATTTTAGTTTTAGAGCACTTGTCATTCATAAAAGCAACACAAAGTGCTTTGAATAAACCCCAATTTTTACACAAGCTTTTCCACATACAAGTACACTGCCCGGCCAAAAAAAAAGTCGCCAACAAAAAAAAGGTCAAACATTTAACATTTGGTTGGACCGCCTTTAGCTTTGATTGCAGCAGCATTCGCTGTGTTTCCAGAAGCTTCTGCAATGTCACCAGATTTATTTGCATCAATTTTTCACCAAGATCTTGATGATGATTGTAGAGTCTGACCACAGCACATCCCAAAGATTCTCAATGAGGTTCAGGTCTGGACTCTGTGGTGGCCAATCCATGTGTGAAAATGATGTCTGATGATCCCTGAACCATCTTTCACAATCTGAGCCCGATAAATTCTGGCACGGTCATCTTGGAATATGGCCGTGCCATCGGGAAAGAAACATCCATTGATGGAATAACTTGGTCATTTAGTATATTCAGGTATCAGCTGACCTCATTTTTTTCTGTTGCTGAACCTGGACCTGACCAACTGCAGCAACCCCAGATCATCACACTGCCCCCACAGGCTCATACAGTAGGCACTAGGCATGATGCTGCATCACTTCATCTGCCTTTCCGGCCACATTTCTTCCTGGAAGACGATGGTCCACTATCCTTCCAGTTTTTCATAATGCGTTGGACTGTTCTGAACCCAGTTTTAGTAGTTTCTGCATCTCCTTAGATGTTTTCACCTCTTGATGCCAATGATTTGACCCTTCTCAGACAGACTAGCATCTTTTCCAAGACCACAGATGTGTCTTTCCACATGGTTGTTTAGGAAATGAGAAGCAACTCATTGCACCAGTTGGGGTTAAATAACTTGTTGCCAGCTGAAAGATAATCGCCCATGCAGTAATTATTGAATAGGAGGCTTGTACCCAGTGGTGTAGTCTACGTGATACGCAGGTATACGCCGTATACTCACTAGAAAAAGTCCCAAATTACCGTATAACCACTGAAAAATGCGCACAGATACGTATCAGCATGTTTTTGTTGCATATCTTTCCCGTTCAGAAATTCCCCTTTTTCTGTGTGAGGAAGCGGCACGTCTGAACTGTCAAGCCTGAAGCTCACGTTAACTGCTGAGTTTGTGCCCTACGGTAAAAACCAGCCTTAGCGAAGCAGTGAAGAACAGCAGCATGATCCGCCAACATTGGTCAGCTGAGAAGAAGTGCGTCACATGTACAATGCGTGCAGGTGCGTTGTAGATGAGGGCTGGACCTGGCAGCCTGGAGCAAGAGTCAGATGAGGGAGTTTGAAACAGGTGTGGGCAGTGGCATCGCCAGCTGATTTTCCCGGGGCTTCAGCCCCGGATGTTTTGAGTCTAGCCCTGGGTATGAATTTGCTGTTTTCCTGAATAGAATCAGGTGAAAGACCAAATGACCCAGCTTTCTACCAGCACTTGAACGCACCATAAATATGCGACGGTTTAGTGTAGCTCCCATTAGTGTGGTGTGTGCGTGAGTGTGTGTGTGTGAAGTCCGAGGTCCGATTAGCCCCCCATCGGATGTCAGACGAAGCTAAAGTAAGTTTGTCAGCTCCGTGTGCGCATGTGCAGAAGAGAGCAGCAGGAAAATTAAAGCAGATGATGAGAGCGGAGATGTACAGAAAATATGAGAAAGCAGCAGTTACATCCTCAGCTTTTCAGCAGGAAAGTCAAAGGTAGATATCACAGTGTTGACCCTTATTTTCTCCTTAAAAACAATATGAAAAAGTCAACATGAAACCTCCCAACATAAAAAACGAGGCTGAAGTTAGCAGCAACTCCTTTCCAGCTTCTGTTTCGATTTTGGCTTAAAGGCCAATTCCACTCAAATAATTTTGTACTGATATTTAACTCGGTCCGGTGTAAAAACTACAACACGTAGACTTTTCATTAAAGAACAGTTTCTGATTTATGAAACCTATAAATGAATAAATGAGGAGAAAATGAGAACAAATGAGGAGGAGAAAACAAATGAGTATGAGAAAAGGAGAACAAGTGATGAGAAAAGAACAAATAGGAGAGAACTAATTAGGAAGAAAAAAGAGCAAATAATGAGATAAGAGCAGGTGAGAAGAGAACGTGATGATGAGGAGGGTCAGTGATGAGTCAAAGAGAAGACAAAAGGTGAATACTGTATGAACTGTTCTGAGTGAGTGCAGTGCATGGGTTTTAGCAACATACAGGACTGTCTCAGAAAATTAGAATTCATGACATGCTGGTATTTTGAGATAGAATATTTGAGTTTTCTTAAGCTGTATGCCATAATCAGCAATATCAAAACAATAAGGGCTTGCAATATTTCAGTTGATTTGTAATGAATCCAGAATGTATGACATTTTCATGTTTTTTTAATTTCATCCTATCTCAAAATATTTTTGTATTTTGTATATACAATATAATATATATTATATTGTTTTGTCTTTTTTTAATGGGGGGGGCAGCCACAGTATACCGACTAGAATCAACTAGACTACACCACTGCTTGTACCTACTGTATTTGCTTAGTTAAATCCAGGTGGCGACTTTTTTTTGGCCAGGCAGTGTATGTTGCATATATTTAGAAACACATACAGCTGTGTGAAAAAGTGTTTGCCCCCTTCCTGATTTCTTACTTTTTTGCATGTTTATCACACTTAAATGTTTCAGATCATCACAAAGATAACAAAAGCAGGGGTGTGTGTGTGTGTGTGTGTCACATACAGATGTTTACTTGTTATGGTGTCGCATAAGAGTGATGTCATCAAAGCCGCCGCAGTAAAAAGTTTGTAAATAAAGGACGAATCACCACAAAAAAGCCGCTTCGAGCTCACAGGAGGGTCCGACTAATGTTTCGGAACAAAACATTGGTGAAATGAAGGAGTTTGTGGCAGATAATGCCTTATTTAGAGGTTGGACGCGGTTGCCCCATCACTGCCATTATATCGCGCATACGCTGATCTGGAGTGGATCTACATAAATCCCGACGGAATTCAAGTTGCACCAAACCTGTCTGGGTGAGTAAATGAACATATTTCATGCAAGAAAATACGTTCAGATTGAAGTTCCCCTTTAAGCTGCTCTGAGCTAAAACACCCTCTGTTCCACAGTATCTGCACTACTACTGTCTTGATTTTTTAGATTCCTGTTTTTTGTTCCTGTTCTTGCTGCTGCCAGACAGATGTTATATTATACTGTATGATATGATATTATATTATATTATATTATATTATATTATATTATATTATATTAATACAGTGGCAGGCCGTGCATTGTACCCAGGCCTTCAGTGGGCCCTTCCCTGACTTAATCTACTTCTTACAGGTACAGTATGTAAAAAAATCAAAGGTCAATGGCAGAAAAATGCAAGTGTATCTATCTGCGGCTTGCAACCCAGTGGGCGTGTCCTGTAGTGGGCGTGTCGCATTGTGGGTGGGTCTGGTTGGGTTTAGGGGAAGGGTCAGGGGTAGGGCTACATTTTACCGTGCTCTCATTGGCCTAGTGGGCGTGTCGTCGAGTAACGTCACACTACGACACGCCCACTCTATGACACGCCCCTGTCTTGCGAGCCGCAGATAGACCCTTCTCGAAAAATGTGATACATAATTCAAAACTTTGTCACTATTGAGGTGTAATAGCTGCATAGAATAGCTGTTACATATTTATTTTCTTAGAATGAGTCATTTATATCTACTTGCTGGGCGGTGCACATATGGAGGCTGCCATATTTGTTCCACCATTTTTACTACGGTGTCCCTGGCTGGACAAAAGAATGTGTATGAAGTGAGAACCCTCTGAACTGTCAAACTGCTGTACCAGCTTTGTTTAATGGGAGTTAAAGCACTGTTTGGGATCAGTAAAACCTTAAAAGACATAAAAAATAGTTACTCATAGTACAGTCGTCGTACACCTAAAACCTCTGGATCCACTCACAAATGAAAACATGTTAATGTCTGGGAGACTTTTGGCCACTAACAGCCAGCATACATTCACAACAGTGTTGGAATTTGAATTTGGGCCCTGTCCCAATAACCGCACTTCTACCCTTGCGCCTCTAGAATGCGTGCTCCTGTTGAGGGGTTGAAGTGCGTAGTGTCTCCCAATAGGGGATTATCGCGCTTCCGTGTTCCGAACTTCCGGTTTGAAACACTTAGCGGGCCCACTTCCGGCCCAGTTCAATGTCCCTGCTTTACTTCGTAGATAACGTGAATAAACGCCAACCCTACTGAAATTTTCCCAGATTCCAGACTGAAGTGATACTAAGGAAGAAGTGGATCAAAGCGATTCTCCAGAGTGAAGGGCCGAACTTTATAATAAAACAACGTAGCATGTTTGTTTGCAGCCGGTGGGGCACAACACCGGCATGCTAGCATTAGCCAGCTAGCGTTTACCGACGTGCTTAACTTTTTGCGTCTTAAAACACACATACATCTGGATGTCCCCGTTTCCAGTGGAACAACTGGGGACTGCCAAGAAAGGAGACGCTTTCAGATGCTTGTGTGTTTTCAGCCGCACAAAGTTAGGCACGTCATCAAGCTGGCTAATGCTAACCTGCTAACAGTAGTCCGCCAGCTACTACTCTGTTAAACTTTGTAAATCGGATAAACGCCAATGCCAAGTTTTCATTCCAGACTGAAGTGATGCTAAGAAAGAAGTGGATCAAAAAGACCGATTCGCCGCGGTGAAGGACCGAACTTTATAATAAAACGACACACGTTTGTTTGTGGCCGTCAGACTGCGCAGTCGTGTTAGCAGGTTAGCATTAGCCAGCTCGATAATGTGCCTAACTTTGTGCGGCTGAAAACACACAAGCATCTGAAAGCGTATCCTTTCTTGGCAGTCCCCAGTTGTTCCACTGGAAACGGGGAGGTACAGACCCGATTTTCAGATGTTTGTGTGTTTTAAGACGCACAATGTTAAGCACGTCAGTAAACGCTAGCTGGCTAACGCTAGCATGCTGTGAAGTGCCGGTGTTGTGCCCCACCGGCGACAAACAAACGTGTGTTTTATTATAAAATTCGGCCCTTCACCGCGGCGAATCGATCGCTTTGATCCACTTCTTCCTTAGTATCATTTCAGTCTAGAATGAAAGCTTGAGTATGTCTGGAGTTTATCCGATTTAAACAGTATAACAGAGCAGGAACGGCTGTCGTTGAGGAAGTGCTCAAAATCCGGGAACTTCCGGTAAGCGTGATAATCCCCTATTCTCCAGAGCTGCTCGAGAGCGGAAGTCCTTTACCCCGCTTTGCGCCCTCAATCCACACTTCAGTTAAGTCCACATCTATGCAAACTTCGCCAAAGCATATTGCCCATAATTCATTGCTGCATGTGACGTTTTGAACCATAAAGGTGGAACATGTCCATGTTTGATGATGAGCTCCTGCCTGTGGTGAAAAAATGCCATTTCAGATGTAAACATTGAAATATTTAATCTTTTGTTCTGTAGGTGAAATAATTACTGAAGTTTGCCATGTTACTTCGAAATATACTTTGAATATTAAAATTCAAAGCATTTGAATAATGAAAGTGATCAGTTTAATGATAAATGTAGCTAAATTAATTTTTTTATTTAAAAACTTTATTTACATAGGTAAGTCCAGTCGAGAGACAGCGTCTTTTACAAGGGAAACCTGTTTACCTGACATAGTTTAGTTTAGTTTATTATGGATCCCCATTAGTCTTCACCAGTGAAGACTATTCTTCCTGGGGTCCAGATCAACATAAATTTTGAACATACAATCAACAAAAACACAGGTTAACTAAATTAAAATACAATACTAAGCAAACATTTTAATAGAAAAAAGCAAAAACTAAATAAGTATACAATATTACCAAAGCATCTATATTTACAATTAAATTAAGAAGAGAATAATTATGTAGCCACACTTCCGTAAGCCTTACAACTCATGTGATTAATACGGGTCTCAGTTCCCAATGTAACTCAAAGAACTTATACATGTTTTAATGGACATGTGGACATTTATGGACATTCTATACCTGTACTAACGATAACAGTCACTGAGTCACAATTTAATCATCATTATACATTTGTTTAGAATGTAACAGTTATTTAACCTGTAGGCTACTGGTGAAATTCTACAGACATCTTACATAAATTAGTTCAGTAATTCATTTATTTATTAATTAAACTTGTGTGGATTTCATAACATCTATTTTACAAGAACAGATGAAATGAACTTTATTCAGTTTATGTTTGAAAATGACGTCTCTTCACCAGGAACAGAGATGAAGCTGAGTTTGGCTAACCTGACTCCCGCCACCTGGTATTTGCAATACCATCTGGGGAGGGAGTTAACCCGATGTCATTTCAAATTAGTCTTTTTTTTCTAAAACTCTTGCATGTGATTGGATAGAAGATCTGTCCGTCATCTTGACTGACACGCTACTTCAGCCACTCACGTTGAACCGAATGACGCAACCCGTGACGCAACTCAGAGCGACACCAGAGCCACCACGCATAGAGGATCGAGAGAGCTTCCAAGATGGCGCTCTGATCAGTCACTCTACATTGAGCTCTGCAAACCTAGCTGCCTTTTTACCTGAGATACGGTGAACAAAAGTATATTTGCACCGAATTCGACATTTTTTGCCAACCACAACCTTCGGTTGATGCCATCGAACCAAAATGAGCAAACTTGAGAAAAGAAAGACTGAACCCAAGAAATCGCATGCTAACACGGGCTCTGTTAGCAAGACTCCTAGCGTTAGCCAACCCGCCAAACTAACCGTCGCTCCTGAAAAGCTTGCCGATATGAATAATCCTCTTATTGACTCGATGCATGACTATTTGGAAGCAATCTCAGAACCCTCACAGTACACCCTGATGGAAGAAGACTTTCCTCCGCTTCCTGACACACCATGTGCTTCTCCTGCCGGTAAGCTAAGAAAAGTTGCAGACACGGAGACATCTACTGTTCTCTCCCAGCTCTCCTCACTCACCAAACTGATCAATTCAAGATCGGATACTCTTGAAAAAATGGTCAGTGGCAACTCGACAGTGATCTCTGAGATGAAAAAAGCTGTTCAAGAGAACACTAAACACATCACATCTGTGAAAGAGTCTTTTGATGTCGTCTGCACTGAAATAAATGACATGAAGGACAGAGTTGCCAGCGTTGAAACACAGCTTGTAAAATATAAAGCAATTGCTGAAACACAGGAGGAAAGGGTCTCTCATCTGGAGAACTACTCGCGCCGTTGGAACCTGAAACTGTACGGTTTGCCCGAGAAGGAGAAGCAAGACGTGCGCCAGGAGGTTATCCAGATCTGCCAGTCTGTTTTACCGGAGGCGAAGGATAAACTACCAGACGTCATGGATACGGTCCACCGCCTTGGTCCCAAGAAGCCGAACAACAACCAACCCCGAGGAGTCATCATGCAGTTTACGTCCAGGATCTACCGCGATGCCGTCTGGCGTTCCGCCAAGAAGTCTGCTTTCTTAAAAGAGAACAACTTAAAGCTGGCGGAGGACCTGTCAGCCGGTGACCGCGCCCGGAGAAACCTCCTCTGGCCAGAAGTGGAGAAGGCCCGCAAGCAGAGTAAGCTGGCGTTTTTCGTTGGAGGACGCGCGTTCGTGAACGGAAAAGAAATTTTTCCACCTCAATGACTTGCTCTGAAGCCGTACTAAATACAAGCTGAAGTAATATGGTTCAACCGTCTCCACTCGTCTCTCACATTTAGTGTTCTTGTTCTACTATGTTACATGACTTCATGTTCTTGCGTTTACAAGACAAAAATAAGCTGATACACTTTATTTTTTGCTCATTTAAATATGCACTTCACTCTTAAGTTTTCATGTGGTGCTTCTTATGCTCCTGAGTGAGCTTAATGGCAGCATTCTTTACCTGTTCTTTAGTTGTCATTCAAAAAGCGAAAGATTACACTTTCTCCTGTGAGATGGGTTATTTGCCCCATTAACTTTATTCTCTTGTTAAATATGTCTTATTGAGGTTTTAGCTCACAGTTCCCTTATTTAAGGTTTGCAGTCCTCATCTTCAACAACACTCTTAAGTGACCACAGGTTTTACAATTTAACCACCTTTTCACTTGTTAGGTCTAAGCCTTCATTTGTCTTTTTTTGTGCTTGTTAATCATTATGTCTTTGTCTATTATCTCATTAAATGCGAGAGGTTTGAGGAACAATGTTAAACGTAAAGCCATATTTCTATTTTGTAAACAGTTTAATGCAGAGTTTTGTTTTATACAAGAGTCCCATTCGATAGAACAAGACAAGTCTTACTGGAGATCACAGTGGGGAGATGATCTGTGGATGTCCCACGGTACAGAACGCTCTGCAGGTGTTTGTATACTGAAAAGCAGATTTAATGGAAAAATTTTAGCGTCTGACTGCGATAAAGATGGTCATTATATATTCTTAATACTAGAAGCTTCACAATCTACTTATATTCTAGTCAATGTGTATGGTATCAACTGTCAAACAGAGAACAAACTTTACTTTGAGAGGTTGGAAGAGCGCTTGCTGCATTGGTTGGCGAAATATCCGAGTTCTTTTATAATATCGGGAGGGGACTATAATATAGTATTTGACAATAGTAAGGACAGATGGCCTTCTAGGAGTCTAGACTCCAACTCATATGTAAGATTATTTGCACAAAGATTTAATTTAACTGACTCTTGGAGGGATTCTCATCCAGATGAAAGAGCTTATACTTGGTGTAGCAAGACGCAGACCAGACACTCGCGTATCGATTATTGGCTTGTTTCTAAAAACTTAAGAGAAGTTAAAACAGACATTCATCCTACACCGCTTTCTGATCACAATGCAATTCATTTAACTGTGCCTTTATCAGCCTCCTCTAATACCAAAGCATCATACTGGAAACTTAATAGCACTATCCTTACACATGAAGTAGTGATTACTGAAGTTCAACGCTTGATAAAGCTTTACTGGAACAAAGCTCTAGCTGAGAATTTGTTCTGTAACAACTGGGAGCTTATGAAATATGAACTTGGTAAGTTTTTTAGAAAATATAGTAGCAAGTTGGCAAAAAAAGAAGAGCTGATGAGACGGAAGTAATACATAAAATTACATTTTTCACTTCCAAACCAATAGAGACTCTCAATGAATCTGATAAGACTGAACTAAACGACTTGCAGCACAGGCTTGATGAGATTTATAAACGTAAAGCTGAGGGAGCATTTGTTCGGTCTCGTAAAAAATGGCTTGAAGAAGGTGAACAGAACTCAGCTTATTTCTTCAGACTTGAAAAACATCAATCCAACACTAATTCTATTTCACACTTAAATATTAACGGGACAATTTCTAACGATAAGAATACCATTGCAAAATATTGTGCTGACTTTTATGCTAATCTTTATTCCTCCAAATACTGTCCTCAAGCTGCTTCTAGCTTCTTTAATTCTTTGGATGATGTTACTCAGCTGAGTGAAGCTGAGAGTGAATCCTGTGACCGAGTCATTTCTCTGGAAGAAGTCTCAGATGCCATTAAATGCCTAAAAGTGAACAAGTCTCCTGGAACAGACGGCCTTACTGCTGAGCTATATAAGCAATTCTCTGACATTCTAGCCCCGTTTCTTTTGGAAGTTTTTAAAGAGAGCATTGATAGAGGCACACTCCCTCCTACTTTATGTCAGGGACTAATTACCCTGATCCCCAAACCAAGAAAGGACCCTTTGCTCTTAGATAACTGGCGACCTATTTCCCTTTTAAATAATGATTATAAGGTATTCGCACTGATTCTTGCAAACAGAGTAAAGCCAATTTTAGACACAGTTATTGATGAGAGTCAATCAGGGTTTATGCAGAATCGTCATATTTCAGATAACATCAGATTAGTCTTAGATATAATAGATTATCCAGAATTTGTGCAAGATGACAGTTTTATTCTTTTTCTTGATTTCTATAAGGCTTTTGATTCCTTGGAGCATAACTTTATTTTTACTGCCTTAAATAAATTTGGCTTTGGTCAATCCTTCTGCAATGCAGTTCAAACATTATATTCCAATAGTAATAGTTCTATTAAACTCGCTAGCGGCACCTCCCAAGGTTCTCTTTAAAATGTGGAGTGAGGCAGGGCTGCCCCCTATCAGTGTATCTATTTCTTCTTTCTGTGCAGCTCCTTAATTCCCACATTAAACTCAGTTCGTTAAAAGGTCTGGTTGTTGCTGACAGAGAGATATTTATAAGCCAGCTGGCAGATGATACTGCTCTCTTTCTCCGGGACGCTTCACAAGTATCAGTGGCACTCAGCAGTATCCAGTCTTTTTCAAAAGCGTCCGGTCTCTCCCTTAATCTTAACAAATGTGAATTGTTACCTGTAAAGGACTGTTTAGCAACCTCAATTCATGGGATCCCTGTGAGACACTCCATTACATACCTCGGTATTCAAATCACTAAAAATGAAAAATCTAGATGTCCTACAAACTTTACTCCTATTATAGATAAAACCCAGAAACTCCTTAATCACTGGCTACAGAGAGACTTATCTCTACAGGGAAGAGTCCTGCTTTCAAAAGCAGAAGGTATCTCTCGTCTCGCCTATGCTGCTCAGTCTTTGCATGTCGATAACATAACTTGTAACTTAATTAATAAAACATTGCACAATTTTTTATGGAAAAACAAAACCCACTACCTCAGAAAATCTGTCACTTTAAGCCCCTGTGACAAAGGCGGTTTAAATTTCATTGACTTTGGTGCCCTTAATAATACGTTTAAGATAAAGTGGATTAAAAAATACTTAAAAAACCCCACATCCATTTGGAACTTTATTCCACATTTTATATTTTCTAATTTAGGAGGCCTTAACTTCCTGCTTCTCTGCAATTACAGCATTCCAAAAATACCACTGAAACTTTCTCTCTTCCATCAACAGGTTCTTCTGGCATGGATGCTGATTTACAAGCATAATTTTTCTCCACAGAGTTGTTTTATCTGGAATAATTGTAATATTGTCTATAAAAACAAAACACTATTTTTGGATGGCTGGTTTAACAATGGAATTATTTTGGTTAGTCAGTTGTTTAGGGGAGATGGTTTATTGTATAATTACTCTGAATTTCTTAGGAGATATAATGTTCCAATAACAGCCAGAGAATTTTCAGTGGTATTTGATGCTGTCCCGTCTGGTCTGCGCATGTTATTCCGATGCTCTCATGGTTCTTCTCCCTTGTCCTTCAACCCTCCTGATGTGTTACAGTCTTCTCTTGGCAGTATTTGCTTTTCATCTGGTAAACTTCTGAATCCCAAGATCAGATCTATGTTTCAAGATGCCCTGCTCTCTGTACCTCCGGCCACGTGTTACTGGGCCAGCTTTGTGTCTGACATAGAGTGGAAAAAAGTTTGGACACTACCTAAAAGATTTTTTTTCTGACAAATAAAATTAAAGAGATCTCTTTTAAACTGATACACAGATTTTACCCAACGAAAAAGTATTTGTCAAAATTTAAGATTGATATAGATGTCAGTTGCTCTTTCTGCCAATTGCTACCGGAAACTGATACTCACTTATTTTGGTCATGTGAAGTTACTTGCCAATTTTGGAGGGACTTTGATAAATTCATCACTGATTTTGTCTTTTCTGATTTTCACCTTTGCTATAAGAATGTTGTTTTTGGTTTACACAATCCTGGTGATAGAAATAGTGGTGCTTTCTTCTTTATAAATATGTTGTTATTTATGGCTAAATTTCACATACACAAGAGCAAATTTACCAACAGAAAGCCTGAATTCTTTTTACTGAAAAAAAGAGCTTGAACAATATATGAGGACAATTTCTTCATCGAACAACACAAAAGCTCTTAAGACAATCAACACTTGTAAATCTTTAAACCTGTTTACCTGAAACACACTCTCGCACATGTATGTTTGTATTCAATGTATATATATATATATATATATATATATTTTTTTTTATTATTTAATTTTTTTCCCCTCTCTTTCTTCCTTTCCGTTTAATTTGTCTGAAGATTGTGTAGTCTATATTTGTACTTTACCTGTGACTTCATTCTGATTGTATTCTTTAAAGATTTAATAAAAAAAAAAAAAAAAAAAAAAAAAAAAAAAACGCATAGAGGATCGAGTTATCAAAACATGTTATCAAGCTCAAAAGCTTCAGTCAAACAACATGGCGGCGGCGGCGACAGCTAGTACGAGCGGTGACAATCATGGCAAGCCGCCATGATTGTTGTTGTCTGAAATAACTGACTGACTACACTGCTGTTGCCTGTGCTTCTACATCACATCCGGCCAAAACGCCGCACATCCTTCAAAAGTCCCACCCGCGATTAGTGATTGGCTCCTATTATTCTCTAACCAGACGAAATCACCTATAACTGTCGCCTTACTCAGATGGAGTGCGTGAGGAAAGGGAACGCCCCGCGTGTACTTGTTGAACGCACCCAGATGATGTAAATCAGGTTAGAGTTTGGCAGCAATGACATGAAATGACGTGGTGCAAAATGGAGGAACCATCACTGTCCCACTTCTGCTTTTCTCCCGCACTTGCAACCTGCACACTCCAACCCTTAATGTGCACTTCTGCCAAGTGCGCAAGGGTGTAGGGTTTAGGGTGGGTATTGGGACAGGGCCTTGAAAGAAAACATCTTTTCTTTCAAATACTCATCTTTACCATGAGATGTTAGTAATTCTTACATACTGTACATAACTCTTACATACTTATCTTACCTTAGCAACCCTTACCGATCTTGCATTTCAGAAAGCACAGCAAAATTATTTGAATATAAACAGCCCCACCTCACTCCAAAGATCCCACCCCCATTCCCTCCGCCTCCTGATGAGGAAGCAAAGGTCTGACAATCAGGTCTCTTGGCCAATCCTAGGCATGGATCCCACTGCAAGGATTGGTTGGAGTTTTCATTGAAAATTTAGAGATTGGAATAATATTTTATTTTGATTAATGGTGGGTCTGTCTTGTATTTCCATTACCTCATCCATAGCATTTCACCCTATTAAAGAAATAGTTTAAAAATGCAACATCGGTAAGGGTTGCTTTAATTTCATCACTTTTGTGATGCAGCCTATGGGGAGGACATGATTGTTGTGGTTTTCTTTGCATGATTTGGTTTGTATTCTTTTTTTTTTCGTTGCATTTGAGTCCTGCCTCCTCAGCGGTTGGCATAGCAACCCTCACCACGTGACTGTGCTGCCCAATCCCCTGCTTGCCAATCAGCGCACCTGCGCTACGGCAGCAACAGGGATGAGACATAAGGGGTTTCACAGCAAGTGGCAGGTGCGCTGCGTTTTGGGAAGGCCTGGGAGTAGAAACCACCACAGGATCCAGCTGGCAGCCGACCGCCCGGACAGAGCACCACGACGCGGAAGACACTCAGCGGCAGGGGAAACCCTGCCTTGGCTGTGATTAGTCGGTATCCGGGAAGCAGTGGTGCTCGTTAGACAGGAGCCTTGGGCTCGAGGGCGTGTCGTGGCTTCGCTCGGGCTGGCTGTGTGTGTGTCTCTCCAGCAGGACGGGCAGGCTGAGAATGGGAGGAGCGGACCGGGCGTGGAGACGGGAGCAGGCGTGAAAGCTGGAGGAAGCCGGAAGCAGCACCGCGAGCGGAACACGAGAAGCAGCAGGGGTAAAACCCTGCCCCGCCTGTAAGTGAACATTGCGGTGCTGTGAGGATAATGGCCCTCGGACGACATCCTGTGTGGCACTTGGTGTGCTGCGTAGCTGGCTCGTTTCGTTGTGTGCCTTAGGAGAGGGCGGCGGGAGTCAAACCGAGGAGGAGCAGCCTCAAGACGCCATCCTGACCAGCTCACACCATACTCCCTGACGCCAACAGCTTCCCTCAGCAGTGATTTTATTATTTTTATTCTTGGAACTTTTATTCTTCACAGCCCGGGTTTGAAAAGCATTTTTATTTTCGGTCTTAGGACTTTTATTTTTAAAATAATTGTTAAAAAATTGTTAAACTTTTAGCTGCATGTGTTCCTCCTTTTTTGGTCACACCATTTTTATGCTCTCATTTAACAGTTCAAATAGACGGCCAAACAATTTAATCTTCAACATCAACAATAGCTCACACAAAACCCCCTTACACTTTCATGTCACAATAAAAGAAACCATCAATGCTATACAAATATTCAATGTAACAAGCCTTGATATAGCCTAACAGAATGAGAGAGATTTGCGTATGAGAGGGAATATAATGATGAATAAAGCATGAAACCCAGTTAAGACGACGCCAAACCTTTACACTAACCGCAGCTCTGCCATGTCCATCATCAGGAGCAGCTCAGAATTAATATTCATCTAATTGTCTAACAAAAACAATTAAATAAAATATATCATACTCCCCGGATATGGTGGTTATTTATATAAAAATCCTTTCTTGGCACAGGAAGACTTAGATGACTTTCATAGAGGTGATTTCTGCCCTTCAGTTCCATCAGCAAATCTTTCTATATGGCACCTTTGCAGTTGGCCAGTATCAAGCTTTTCGGGAAAAGTCCACCATGATAATGTTTTTAGTATGTCCGAGACCAAGTCTGTTTGTCCTCCTCTTCCAGCTGCCATTATGGCCATAAATCTTTTAACCCAAGCTATCAAGTATCAATAAGTGCAGATTGCCGTAATACATGTTATGCTAGCCAAACTTGGCTGTAAACATTTTCCTTTAAGCAATTATAGGACAAAAAATGCTGACATTATTGTGGGCCCACGAGCTGGCCCTATGGGGGCAAATTTGAAATCTGATTGGTTAAAGGAAAAAGTCCATTTCTAATATATATTTTTTTTTTTTTCTACTTGTCCTGTCCAGCATCGAAGCAAGCAGAATGGAAATCTGATTGCTTTATTCTGTTGAACAGTTTTGCTTTATCAAGCGGAGCTTTATGAATATAAGGCTCCACTTGATATCATATTTATTCATTTTATTTCTTTATTTAAACATTTGTCTATTACACCATTCCATTTCATACTGCTGGGCCTGACAAGGGAGAAATGAAAGTTAACAGAGGTAATGATAGAAAGTGAAACAGAGAGAGAGGAGTAAGGAAGAGGAAGAGAGAGAGGAGAGAAAACATGAATCCACTTACACAGTTCACTGGTACATCTGTACCGCGATCCCTAAACAACCAAGGTCTCTGTTGGAAAACAAAACAAGCAATCCCCTACAGGAGGACCTGCAGGTGGCTTAAATATCCTCAGATCATACAAACACACACAAACACACGCAGAACTACGCAGAGAAGAGGTACAACCTAGTCAGCGCAATGGGAAGTAGAGAAGAGGTACAACCTAGTCATCGCAATGGGAAGCAGTGTCACAGTGTCAACATGCATAATAAAGGGTGCTCCGTGGTGATACAGTCATGCAGATGCAGCCTCGTCTCTGCAAGGAGGAGGAAGCCCGCAAGGCTCACGACCCAGGCCCCCAGCAGCCACCCAGAGGCCCAGATCCCAGCTACCCCCCCCCAAAGAGCGGACATGCATCCCCCGAAGGGCGGCAAAAGGTGGCCCCAGCCGGAGCCCCCCGCAGTCTGGAGGCCCAGGCCCCAGCGGACCAAGACCAGCAGCTGCCGACCCCACCGGGCGCCGGGCGTCCCCCGGAGCGGAGACAGCGCCGGGCCCAGGGCCCAAGCGCCCAGGAGCAGCCACCCCCCCCCCGGACCCGGGCGGCCCATCCGAAACCCAGGAGGACCGGACCCCCCAGACGACGCCCCCCAGGGCAGGCCAGCCCCCACCCCAACGTCCCTGCCCCCATACACCTGACACCAGGGCGCCACCACCTCCTACCACCCCCTACCCCGCCACCACGCTCACACACACACTCCCCACACACCTACCCCAACACTAGGGCTGAAAGATATACCGTCACCGCCCCCACATCGAGACACGGGCACCCAAGACATCAATACCGCAAGAGCAACCACATACAAGATACAGATCCCCCCTGCGCCCGCCCCGCACAAAAAGCCCCGGAAGCCACAAACAAAACCGCACCCCCCACCAAAGCGCCCGGCCCCCAACCAACCCGCAGCCACACCGCACCACACCGACACCAAGATGTCCGGCACGAATACCGAGATACGAACCTCCGCCCACACCGCCCAGCCCTACCCAACACCTCCGTGTACCCCCCCCACACACACATACACCCACCCACTCCGCTCTCCGACCTTACATACCCACACTCACTCCTCTCTCCACCCCCAACACTCTCCCTCCCTCTACCGTCCACACCTACCCCCACCTCCTCATACCCTCTAACACACACATGCACTCCCCCCACATTACTGCACCAACCCCTCCCCACCCCCCCACACATACGCCCCCACCTCCCTATACCCCCAATACCCCATACAGTCCCCCCTTACATGTCCAGCCCCGCCCATCCCTCTGACCTATCACACTCCCGCCCTTCCTTCCTTCAGCCCCTCATGACCATCCCTACTAGACACTCACGAGCATGCCACTCCTTCCTCCATCCCCCCTTTCCTCCAACCACTTACCCACATCTCCTCCCTCTTCCAGCCCAAGTTCCTCCCTCCCACATTTCCTCTTTCACACTCTCATTCATTATTCTCACATACCCACCTCTCTCTTGCCCATGCCCTCGTGCCTCCTGAGTGGTAGCTCGGGCCGGGGAAGGAGCCGCGAGCTCCAAGCCCCCAACACGTCCCCCCCCCCCACCACCCCCATCCCCATATTTCTAATATTTTTAAAGTTACATCGGCCAGCAAGACTGATTCTGAAGGCCCTGGGCAGATTAGATTGGCATGAGAGGCTGAAATCTGATTGGACAAAAATTTAACAACCAGATACAACGCACCTAAGAAAGTTAGAGAATGGGTTGTTGGGGATAAATTAATACAGTTGAAGAAAATAAAATTTGAATTTGGGTTGTAAGCTATTGCCCTGACGGCCCGCCACTGATATTATATTATATTATGTCTTTGCACAGATTAGTATGTTTTTTATAGTTTGTATATAGCTTTTTTTTTGTGTGTGTGTGTGTGTGTGTGTGTGCTTGTTCAGCCATCAACGTGAGGACTCTTTTGCATGTTTAACCAACAAAGTGAGGACATTTTGGCTGTTCCTCACAAAAAAGAAAAAAATCCATTTTTGAGAGTCAAGTTTTGGTTTTAGAGTTTAGGCTACAATTAGGTTTTGGTTAGGGTTAGGGCAAGAGTTAGGTTTAGGCAATCAGATGTGGTGGTTGGGGTTAGGGTAAGGGGATAGGGAATGCATTATGTCAATGAATGTCCTCTCAAAAATAGAAGAATACAACTTGTAGATACGTGTACATGCTTTTCTGAGACTTAGGTCATGCTCTGCAGACTAAGTAAAAATTCCTCACCAGTGACTACTGTATCATGAAAGATTTTGTGTCATGAAATGTCTGGAAACAAAAAAACAAAACAAACTAAATCAAACAACCCTAAAAAGTAAAAGAGAAGTGATTCCACCATTGTCATAAAAAGCTAATTGTCATCATCCAAGTCTAACTGGTGTCATATGGATGTATTTAATCAAAGCTAAAAACACATTATTGCATAAATCATTTGACTAACTTGCACATTTGTGTGATCAGGGAAGCTTTCTCTAGATATTATCCAGATGCTTCACAAGGTAAACACAACATGAAAAATACATTAAATGTATTATATCAACGTTGATCATTTCAGCTGAAAGGGAAGTTGATGTGCCAGTATTATTTATTTTCATTAATCTCACAAGAATGCAGAAAGAACAGAAGCCTATCTGTTTGTCAAATCTAGTTTTTCTGTTCCCATGGTACATGGCAGATGCTTTTTCAAGTGCAGTTTAAATATCTTGTCTCGTAACCCGTACACAACCGGACTAACAAACCTGGGGAAAACCTGAACAAAAATGTAATTAATAAAGAATATCTGTATATAATATTTAGGGAACCACTTAAACAAAAGCTGTGTTATTGCAGGGGCTATGTAAGTTAACACACTCAGCAGTAGCTGAAAACCATGTAGCAGGATAGTATTCCTGGCCTTCTTTAGATTTCCATCTGATAAGTTAGCAGTTTTAGCAACAAAGAAGATCCTGAGGTAGGTGTAGAGGAGGACGAGCCAAACTACAGTTAGATAAAGAAGGTGAGAAACATCTCTCTTCTTAATACTGACTGGATGTCGAAACAAGTTGTCCCTCTCACAAAATAATGTAGAGTAAAACAACCGTGCAGGCTCTGTTGCCAGAACAAGAAAGATGTCTGGCAGAATTGAAACTGCACTCAAAACCCAGATACAACCTATCAGAATATATGTTCTTTTAACAGTACACAGCTCAGCGTGCCGCAGTGGAAAACAAACAGCAATGTAGCACTCCACCGCCATTACTGCTAAATTTAGTGGAGTGTTGTAGGTAGTGAAAATAGCTAAAGTAATGATGAGGCAACAGAGAGAAGCATTAATCTTGTAGAAGATATAACTAAAGAGGAAAATGCTGATTGATGCAGTGAGCTGGATCATATCGTTCAACACCAGGTGAATGAACAGGGTGTAACGAGGATTTTCATAGAATATCTGAAAGAGAAAAGAACACACAGCTTATCTTTCTGTAATAATGTAGTGTTCCATTTAGTTTTAGTCCTCGGTCTATAGATTATATCAAGTTTAACTACAGTCATAGTTCAGTGGTATAATTAAGTCTGACCTGGTGTTTTCTGAAGGTGAGAACCAGAGTGCCATTAATGTAATTGATGACAAAGCCAAGAGCCAGGACAATCACATTTTTGGCCACAGCAGTGGTCAGAGAATCCCGGTTATTCAGGCTACTCGACACATTGTAGCCATGAGATGAGGAATTCATGGATGCAACGTCAGTATTCTGCAAGCATCTTTCACAGGAGGGAGAATTATGTGACAAACATTTCATTTTTGCTTCAAATTTTGCTTCAAATGTTTTTTCTGTTGTGAGAAGACAATATTCCAGTTTTGTATATTTATCAACAATGACAGGATATGAATCAATACAAAGGTTTCACACATTGAAAAAAAATCTGTTTGTCTGTCACCCTGAAATCAGTTTAGAAAGAATGCAAATAATATACGAGGTAGTGAGAAAGTTTACTTTGGCAGAATACAGCTTGTTGAGAGTTGTCAGACATTATAAACAAATCTGTGACATTACAGTGGGAAAAATCAAATTTCATCTAAAAGATTGGCTTTATTAACAAATTCAGATTAAAATAAGATTATCAGATAGATAGATTAAACAAATCTCTGTGCTTAAAAATTACATTTTTGTGCAAAATTCACAGGATGCTTTGACTTATTTTATTTAAATACATAATAAAAGAAACTCAGCAAAGAGACAAACGAAAGTAAACAGAATAATGACATTGTGGTGGATATTAAAGAATACTGTAACAAGTTTCCTTACCTCACAAAGATCACCTCTCTTAGACCAGACTTAAAATGAATATGAAAACAGCTGATGTTTTTATATGAAGTGTCTTGATCCACAGGCCCTGAAGGTGATGTCATTGTGATATCCTTCTGTGTATAGGGTTTATGCGGGAACAACTTCCGCATTGGGCAAAGTGGGACGCACCTCTTCCTTCCGGTTTGAAGTCCCGCTGTCTGTTCTCGAGTAAGAGCAACGATGGCGCTGTTTTATACGAGATGCCTCCAGGAGCTGCCAAAGATAAGTATCTCCGATGTCTACAGAATATGCCAGGCGACATCTAAAACTCCTACTACCAAAATGGATAAGGGATTTAAGCTGTATGCGTCATCCTACATTTGCAACTACGAAGGTATGTAGGCTAAGCTAATTTTTACTTTGAGTACTTCAGTGTTAGCTTAGTACTCATTTCCGCAATTAATCAGAATTATAATTGCAGTTTGACAATGCCTCTCCACGTCGATTAATGTATTGATATCACTCACATATGATCATGATAACTCTTGTACTTTTCTTAATTTTCTTATCAGTTTCAAACAAAGACGGGATGACCGGTGCTGTCAGCGTCAGGGCAGACTGTCACAGGTCTGTGCGCAAAAGTGAAATGCCACACAAGCTGAGAGTAATGTTAGGGATGGGTTGGGTGTTCGATCCAGTTCCAGTTCTGATCTGTTCCAGTTCAGGGACATTTTTTTATCAAGCCTCTCAAGTTAAGAGAGAGTCGAGTCCTCTCGATTGACATAAAAATCATCATCATCATATGGTGTTGTTGATAGTCTCCCAATCAATCTGTTTTTTCTTAAGCTTAAAACGGTTTAATTTTTTATAAACTTGTCAGAAATATTCTGTTATAATGACTCGTGCCCAAAATGGCACACTAGAGAAACATCTTAATGGATTAACACCTTAACTATTGAAGTAAGTTTACTATCAAAAAGTTGTGACACTTGAGTATAAGTATCTGATATTAAAATTACCTAAGTAATATTTATTAAAATGAGTTTTGCTTATATCAAAGTAATGTAATATTTTCATTTTCTCTCTAGTATGCCTTTTGAGTAAACTGTGGAAAACCAGAAAGGACAGAGCAATCATATGAGCGGCTTGATAATCAGTTCATGCATGCTTGTTCATATTTCAGTGTTATTTTTTTGTCTATTTGCAAAACAGTTAGATCACAGAATTATAAATGGCAGATTTTAAACCTCATATTGTTGTTTATCATCAATTGTACTTGATACCTGGTCAGTATCACCTGCTCAGTTTCAGTCTTTCAAAGCAGTCATAGGATAGTGCGCAGGAAAGTTATTTTAACTACTAGGTGGAAATTTTGGGTCACTAATTTTGTATCTGTATCAGCCATGTATGTAATCTGAATCTGTCAGCATTTGACCATCTGCATCTGTCAATATTTGTTTAAAACAATGTGTTTCTCTATACTTTTGTGCAGATAGAGCTTCGGGATTCAGATCCTGTTGACCTAATTTCTAATCGGTGCTCTTGTGTAGCAAGGACTGCAGTGTGTAACCACACAATTGCTTTGCTTTTTCAAACGGCGCATTATTCGGAGCTGAAGTTGCAGGTCGTACCCCCTCTCCATACCTGCACAGAGACGGAGCAACAGTGGCACAAGCCCAGAACAGCAGTAAGTTTTTAGATGCCATTCATATACAGTCATCCTCAAAATTATTCATACCCTACAATTAATGAAAAAATGCTGAATTCACAATAGTAATTCTTCATAACAATAAACTAAGAAAAGTAATAAACAATATTAAACAATATTTCATTAAATGATATATTAGTAAAAATAAAATCACTTTTGAATTGTAGTTGAAAAGAATCATTTAAAAAAATAAAACTGCTCGATCTAGACATATCAGAGCACCTTGCTCATGAACAGTGAACCAAGATACCTGTCAACAGGTGCAGACGTCTGATTGGACGTTACAGAAAACACCTGATTGCAGTGATTGTCTCAAAGAGTTGCTCAACAACATTTTAGCCTCGGAGGCCCATCATGCTTATTTGTTTTATTTTTTGTTTTTAATATTTCTGGTAAACCACTATTCAAAATCACGATTTTCATAAAAATTTGTGCATATTTTTTTCTATTTCAACTTATTTTACTGGCAGATGATTTTATTTTTTTCTTATTGAATGGGGAGCATGGCTAATTTTGAGGACAACTGTACTGTTATAATTAGTTCTGACTGTTCAAAACTTTCACACTGGCTTGGACATCATGTTTTCAGTGTGTTATCCATTCTGTCTTCTATGAATAATAATTAGAAAAAAATCAAAACAAGTACTGCTGTAAATGCAGCTCTCAATGCTTTCATATTTGTTATGATTGGTAGCATGGTTAGTACTGTGTTTTAGACATATTTTTATGGATATTTGTTGTTGCTGAAGTTGAACTCCCTTTTTGTCAGGGGGTGAAACCAGGGCCAGTTGATAAAACTGTCATCACCAGACCAAGACTTAACCGAGTCACAGAGGGAGGAATCAGGTGAGATATTAAGCTGTTATCCTGTGTACAATATTAGTGTGCAAATAAACAAACATTAATCTAACATTATTGTGTTTTACAGAAGTTCGCTATACAAGGGCGTGGTGGGTGACCCACTTGACCTCTCTTTGCTAAAGATAGGTGAATCCTACAAAGACTTTGATGCGAGTGAGAGACCTCTAGCAGCAAGTATGGGCATCAGTGATGAGAAGACCCTTGTTGAAACGGCTTTAGGCTTAGCACAAAAGGGGAGTGTGCTCTCATACCAGCAGCCCATATTACCCACGAAGTCTGTGAAGATTCACAAAGATCATCCTCCTTACCCATCGCTACCGCTTAGTGAGTACAGGTTGGATCCAACAAAGTGTGTGCATGTGAGCTCTGAGGAGGAAAACTTACACCTCAAAAGCTTAATGGTCACAATGGACATTGCACATGAGATTGAAACAGCAACAAGAGAGCAGGCAGCTGACCAGGAGTGGCACCAGCTCCGTAGGCCGAGGATTACGTCCTCCCGTTTTCGAGAGGTATGTTTTGTGAGAGGAGAAACCTCGGCAGAGCATCTTACAGAAAGAATCCTCAGAGGGACAAGACCAACTGGAGACATGAGAAGAGGGTCAGACATGGAGTTAGAGACAGCTAGAGAATACTGCAAGATTAAAAATGTGAACTACAGGCCTTGTGGCCTCGTCATCCACCCAGATGCCCCCTGGCTTGGCACCTCACCTGATGGATTAATTTTTGATCCATCTGCACAGCCAGCATTTGGACTAGTTGAGATAAAGTGCCCTAATGTGAAGAATTATGTTGACTGCAGGTACCTTCAGATGCAGCAGGGCTCTCTGTCTATCCGTGAAAGCCACGCCTACTATTGGCAGGTGCAGGGTCAGCTGCTTTTAACTGGCCTTCAATGGTGCGACCTTGTGATTTGTGCCCATGAGGACATGCTGGTACAGCGAATCTATGTTGATCCAAAGGTAATCACAGTCATAAGAGAGAAGGTGGATCAGTTTTACTTTAACATTTACATGCCAAAGTACCTGTCTGTGTCCAGAAAAATTTGATTTCTGTTCTGTGAACTGTAGAAGTTACTGACTCTCAGGCTTTTCATGAGCCATATTTTTGTCAAACATGCATCCTTTGGGTCAGGTTTTTCATTCTCCCCTCTTCAAGCACTACATTAACTGTGTAACTGCATTTTTGTGTAACAGTTATTCAACTAGACTAAATCTGAACTGCACAAGTTTAAATAAACTTTTTGTTTTGCAAAGATTTTAAGAAAATTTTCAACTTTATTTAAAAAATAATTCATAATACACATTTACAATGTAAACAAGAGATAAGACAAGAGATAAACGTTAACATATTTATATTTGAGGCTACAATGTGACATTTTAATTTCATATTATTTTTCTAGTAGCCTCTAGGCACACACTACCAGATGAGTCATCAAAACCTGGGTCAACTTTTTGTACATCCTGCTAGGAGCTGTTGGAATATGGATGTCTTTCTATTAATTTCTCTTATGGGTAAGAAACATTTAAAAAAAAAAAAAATAAAAAAAAAAAAAAAAAACATTGCTATTATTATTATTGTTGGGAGAAGCGGTGATAATGGTTGTGGTATTCGTATTAGCCACAGTAGCCTAATATTACTGGTATCATTATTATTATTATTTTGGTGAGGGGGATTGTAATGATGGCGATGATGAGAAGCCTAGTAGTTTTAACACTCTTCAGTATCATTATTATGGCTGTTATTGACTAATTCTGGGTATATCTGCTCTTAGTTGTTTTTTTTTCTCTCTCTTTCTTTAATGTGTTTATTCTCTAATCACCGTTTTTGTCAGCCATATCTTATGTATGTTGCTATTATCCCCCTTCATTTTTTTTTTTAAATTTATTTATTTGTAGTAATTTGTTTGTTTTTTTCTTCCCCCTTTTTACTCTATTTCAGAGAAAAGGAGGGGAAGATGGGGAGAATATTGAGAGGGTGGTTGTAGTTTTATGATCTACTACCCATAAAGTGTCATATGGTTTGCCCTGAATATGGAGGAAATCTTATTGGACATTTAAACACAAATGAAGATTAACATTAAGTTGTATTATGTTTCTTTCTTTTTTCTCTTTCTCTTCTCTCTCTCCCTTAAACTTTTGGTTACAGATAGGCATTAAGGAGAGAGGTTAGGAGCGTTAAAGCCCTACAAAGGCACAGCGCCTTCAAATACCTATGGTACTTCACTTTATGTTTTTTGTACCTATATGTATGTTGTTATTTGATTTAGGAATGAGTGTAATTGTTTGCCCAGTTAAAAATATGTACCATATTAATTCAGTTTTGGGGAATCTGAACTTGGGTTTTCTTAACAAGATGTATTTCATTAGTAATCTCTCATTCTCTCTCCCTATCCTATGATTTTAATGCATAAATAAATTAAAGATGAGAAGTAAAGAAATAAAAATTCATGGAAATAAGAACTAATAAAATTAAATGTATTACTTGGAATGTTCATGGCCTTAGAGCCAAAACTAAACAGTTGAAAGTTTTAACACATTTAAAAGATTTATCAACAGACATAGCATTTATTCAAGAATTACATTACAGTGGAACAGAAGTTGATGAATTAAAGAAAGATCAGAGATCAGTTACCTAGTAACAGTTACCCCCCTTTTTTTTTTTTTTAAAGAGAGAGCAATAAAGAGATTATCAAAAACTTCAGTTGCATACTAAATTATTGGTCCAATGCTCTCAGATTTTGAAAATGAACTTTAGATATAATATACCAGTGAGATCTGCACATCCAAAACACAACTACGCAGTTTGGGTTTATCATTCAGTCAAGTGTATAGACACTCAGCTTTTTATACTTTTTTCAAAGGTTTTTAGATTCATAGGAGTAGAAATCAGAAAAAACAGATAAAAAACTAGAAAAGCACTCAAAGAGCACAGACCTCCGCCAAGCAATTCAACTCCCTTATTTTTGTGTGTTCTGGATCCTAGTAGCCTATCCTGAATTTACAACTTTTCTTCAAGACAATTCTTAAATGTTCGCTCATTTTCTGGTGTTAGACTTTTGGAGACAGATGAATGCATGGACATTTCCGTTTTACTTCCACATTCAATCAATTTCTGCCAAGCGCTTCCGGTTGACAATATCTGCTTTCATTTACACTGAATAGTGATGTCTCTTAAATGGTAACATTCTCATTTATTTCTTATAAAAGAACTTGTTTTATTGCTTCCTCACCTGCTACGACACTGAACTGAGAGGATAATGTGATGAAATGACCTGATGTTACAACTAACAATATATTTTTGTACTTTGTTGAGTCCTATGGTGATAAACAGAAACGCCATAGACTTACATAGTGACGCAGTTGGCTGTGTGATGATAGCCACACACATGGCAGTTTAGTGTCCACGAAGACAAATGTTCAACACCGAGCCAGTGTCTGGATGATTCCTGTCAGAAGGCTAGAGTGGTGGTTATGGTGGATTTTTATTTACTTATTTTTTTTTTTTTTTTCGTTAAGGAGAATGGAGAGTTTGAGGCAGCGGGCGCACTCGGTGGTCGGTCACGTAGCTGCGTGGCTGCCGTTCTATGGTGAGTTCGCTCAGTTTACAACGTTCATATTTAATTGTTTTCACAAGCTGCTGCAGCAACGTACGGCACAAAATGTCCAAGATCGCTTTTGAGGTTTAACAATATCCACTTTTCAGTCATCGAGTTCGGGAGCTCTTCCTATGTGTGTTGTTGATTTGCGTATGTCCTCATTGTAAAATATCCTGTAACCGTGGTAACCGGAAGCCCTTGGCAGAAACTAGCAGACATGGCGGCTCGCATGGTTTCGGCCATGAAACTTGTCTATATGAGTAGCAGGTGCTGCTGCAGGCACCTCCCCCGTCCCAGAACATCAGACTCAATCTTTGAGCAGCATCAGTATCTGCAGTCAGAGCAGGAGATATTCACCTGTGCTCCATGAATTGAAAATATTCAAAGGTGCTACCAGCTGTGTAGTGAGCAGTGACTGTAGTGCGGTGCTGAATTAAGCCCCGTTTCCACCACCGTTAAAAACGGCGCTGCATGGCGATGATGTCACGCGGTCACGTAGCAGGGCTGTCCAGCGCCTCCAGAGTAAGGGCACAGGTTGCTGTGGGGACGCAGCGTGAAATCAACACATCCGTACCAAAACCCACCCGATCCGGCCTGGCCCGACCTGACCCGACCCAGACCCGCGGGGCTTTACAGAGCCTTAAAGGTTAAAAATGTAACATTTTTATTAAAAGCTATATTTTAAAAAAAATAATACCTCCACAGGTCGTTATGGTTGTAAGCCAATACCATGTACACCATTGCGGGTTGCCAAATACGATCTCTGTGTGGAAACAATATTTTGGGCACAGTCAGGCTGTTATAGGGGAAAACCGTGGAGATGACGAGTGAAGCAGCTGCCTCAGAGCCCTGGAGATATTGTTATCTGTTTCTGAGGAGGAGTGACCTGAGAAGAGCAAAACCTGGAGTAAATTTAGGTGAAGACTTCACTAAATGGACCCACAAACGTTTTCCGTGGAGTCAAAACACGGAAATGGCGACTTTTCTCCCGGATCAGTGAGCTAGCTTGTTTGCTAATGTGGCTAACGTTAGCTGTCAGTTATAAACTCCTCTGCGTTACTTGTTGGACATGCTGCAGACTGTTGGTCACTTGCGTATCAGCAGCGAGCCTGGCATCCCCTACTCCCTCCCTCCACCTCTTTTTGAATACTTCGGGAGTGCACCATTTTTTTTTTTATTCTTTTTTCTAAATTTCTTGTTAGAGATAAGCTCTCTTCATCTTTCCCCCTCCTCCACCCCCTCTCACTACCACACCCCCCCCCCCACCCCCCCCCAGACCCCAGCCCCCCCCATAGAGGATCGAGATTAAAATATTTTCTTAATCCAAAAATCCCATGAAAAACATCTCGCCGGCGCCGCCACCATAGCAGGCGGTCCACCTCTGTCCCTTTTTTCTTATTTCCAAAGAAACCCCCGGCCCCCCCCCCCCCCCCCCCATACTCCCCCCCCCCACTCTTTTTTGCTCCTCTCCTATCAGAATCACCCACCACCTTCCCCCTCCTCAATGAGTGCGTGAGGAAAGGGAACGCCCCCCCCTGTGCTTGTTGATCGTACCCAAATGATTTAAATCAGGTTATGGCATCCCAGCCCTGGAGTTGTTTTTCTGCGTTGCAACTACAACCTAGACACACGTGATGTCGCTGTTCTGTCCGTATTACATATTCAACCTTTAACTGAAATTTGTTCAGATTCCAGTATTTTTTTTTAATCTTCTTTATCTAGTTTTATTTTGTACAATAACATTAGTATCAGTAGAAGTTAAGGTTTCTTTACAGTCATGGTACACAGCACATGCTTTTTCAAATACAGTTTGAATGTTTTGTCTCGTAGCCCGTACACAGTAGGACTGATAAACCTGGGTAGAATTTGGACAATAATGTACAAAATAAAGAGTACGTGTGTAAAATGCTTTGGAAACCAGTCCACCAGAGCCTTTTTTAATGGAGGTGCTACATAGTTTACCATAGTCAACACTAGCTGAAAACCATGTAGCAGGATAGTATTCCTGGCCTTCTTTAGATTTCCATCTGATGAGTTAGCAGTTTTAGCAGCAAAGAAGATCCTGAGGTAGGTGTAGAGGAGAACGAGCCAAACTACAGTTAGATAAAGAAGGTGAGAAACATCTCTCTTCTTTAAACTGACTGGATGTCTAAACAAGTTGTCCCTCTCACAAAATATTGTGGCATGAAATAACCGTGCAGGCTCTGTTTCCAGAATAATAAAAATGTCTGGCAGAACTGAAACTGCACTCAAAATCCAAATACAGCCTATCAGAATATATGTTCTTTTAATGGTACACAGCTCAGCGTGCCGCAGTGGAAAACAAACAGCAATGTAGCATTCCACCGCCATTACTGCTAAATTTAGTGGAGTGTTGTAGGTAGTGAAAATAGCAAAAGTAATGATGAGGCAACAGAGAGAAGCATTAATCTTGTAGAAAACATAACTAAAGATGAACAAGCTGATTGTTAAATTAAGCTGCATCACATCATTCAATACCAGGTGGATGAAGAGGATGTAGCGAGGATTCAAATAAAGTTTCTGAAAAAGAAGACAACACAGTTTATCAATCTTTAAAGTCCTGTAATCCATTTCGTTTTAGTGCTCAGTCTGATGATAATTGTTTCACTACAATCATAGTGCTGTGACAATGTGAAAATGTATAACAATTCTGACCTGGTGCTTTCTGAAGGTGTGAACTAGAGTGCCGTTGATGTAGTTGATGGTGAGGCCGAGAGTCACAATGATCATATTTTTGGTCACAGCTGTGATCATAGAGTCACGATAATTCTGGCTGCTTGAAACATTGTAGCCATGAGATGAGGAATTCATGGATGTGATTATATTAACCTGCAAACTTATTTTTTTAAAGGAAGAACAATGTGTCAAATATTCAATTTTGTTTTTGATTGATTATCTAAATCTTTTGTGACCTCTTTAAAAAAAATAAAAATTCAACATAAAATATTCTAATTTACATTTTGATCAAGAATATCGAGACGGAGAATGGGGAGATATTTGATCAAATACAAAATTTCTACATATTTTATCAGGAAAAATAATGTTTATAGTTACTGTTTATGTACAGTTGACATTTCAGTAGCAAAAATAAGTCTCATCTGTGTTTCTGAAAGGTCGGCTTAATAAACAAGTACAGATCAAAATACAAATGACTGACTAAAAGTTAAATGATTAAATAATTTATGTATATAAAACTGATAGTAAAATTTTGACTTATTGTTGTTCAAGTAATTATGATAATAGAAAAATAACCAACTAACTAACTAACTAAGGCAACAACAGAGTTGACAGAATGATGCACACTGACATAAGCCTCCGGTTTAAAGAACACTGTTATAGCTCATTTTTGAAGAACAAGAAGCTTTCCTACCTTAGAAAGATCTCTTCTCCACTTAGACTAGTCTTAAAATGAATTAAAAACAGTTGGTGTGTCTATATGAAGCATTTTCATCCAGAGACCATGCCAAAGGTGATGTCACTGTGATATCCTGCCATGTATTAGCTGGTTGCCTGGAGATAACTACTCCATTGCTTGGTAACGGTCACACAGTAACCCCTTATTTATCTTTATAGTGGTATGATACTTAGCTTTGTTACAGTCATACAGTTGATTTTTATGAATATGTAGGGGAAATAGGCTAAGCTAAAAACAATATTTTAAATAAAAGAGTACTTTTCCAATGAAAAATATTCTACGTAACTCAGTTTTAAAGGGACTAAAGGCAGGAATTAGAAAAAACAAACATGTATGTCCATTTTTTTTATACTAATGGGTGATGAAGCGCTGAATGCCAAAAATAACATTTCCACCCACGTTTCTCTCTGTTGCCTTGAACAGGCTGTGTGATGCAAAATGCGCTGCAATTCAGTGTCTGAATTTCCCGCGCTGCCCTGCGGACGTGACGTCAAATGACGCTTCATCCGCAGTTTTGATACAGGAACAAGACTGGCTGAGGAGAGGGAAGTCTTGGCTTTCCAGCTTAGGCAGCTGCCCCCGTGACCCGATCCCGGATAAGCAGCAGGACGTCCATGACAGGACAGAGTTGCGCATGCGGTGGTGTCCGTGTATTTAAATGCCATGTGTTGTTTACATTTCCGTACTTTTTCACTACCTTGATTAGCTGTTCATTAAAACTATCTGTTCAACGTCGCATCTGTGGAAGTGCGGAGGTGCGCCTGTGTTAACCCCACCCGCCTCAAATGTCCAACTAATCAAACAATACTTCTTGGAGCTTCCCGAGAAGAAAGTTCTTCTCAGCCGAGGGGTCGAGAACAAGTCACAAGCTGTCCTCAAACTCGTCTGCAAGAACAAAGTGACGTCATTTTGTTCTCATGCACCCCCAGAACAAGATGAAAGTTTTCGCTTCTCACGGAGTATGTAGCAGCCTTTAAGATATTATACACCTACCGATATTAATTGGCCAATATTTGCATTAAAATGTGATATCGGAAAATATTGGTATCGTTTTTTTTGGGCCGATATTTTGATAAATGAAATCTCGCAAGATGTAAAATTTTGTTGCTCCGTAATGAAATCTCACGAGATCTTGTTCCATTAACAGCAGTCCAGCATGTAGAAAAGTCCCTGTTATTGTGGAAGAATTTCATATCCCAGCATTCCTTTCAGAGTCATGTGACTATGGTGCAGCTACTGCTGCTACAGACTGACTTGCTTTGAAGCTGCTTATAATATGTCTGGTTTTAAGTTGTTGGTTAAGTTACCAAGTTGTCAGAAACATTGGAATTAGCCACATGTTGGCTAATACCTGCTAGTATCTGATATATGGCAGCCAGATGTCCAAAATGAACACACCTGGCTGAGTTAAGGAGATTTTGGGATCTTTGCTGTCAGAGCAGAATATAGTTGTATTTCTCAAAATATGACAGATACAACCTCACAGTTCTTTGCATGTATCAGTATCGGTTCATATCGGATATCAGAATTAAGAGTTGGGCAATATTGGGTTATCGGATATCAGTAAAAAAAATTGCCTATATAGAACATCCATTATTTTTATTATTATTTCAGACCTTTTTATTTGATGTTTTCTCTACACAATAATCAATTAATTCAAGTTCAAGTTCACACTAGGTGCAACTTAGACACATCATCAGTGTTGTATCTTGGGTTCATTGGGCGTTTCGGGTCTCACAACAGATACCCTTGCCCAGGTGACCCAACCAGGGTTGATCAGGCCATGGCTTGTGTCTAAGTAGCCTGTGTAGCCCACGGATTCCCCTGCTTGATCCACAGCCATCTTTTTCTTCAGCGTCACAGATGTTTCTGATGGCTTTCCTGTTCTGCAGCCCTTTCACTCCCAACAACTTGAGTGCCCTGGCAAGAGACTGGCTGACAAAGCCTCCGCACCCGACCTCGATGGGGTTAAATTGGGTCCTCCATCCCACACCCTGGTACTTGGCTTCCAGCTCCTCATACTTGGCCCTCTTCCTCTCAAAGGCCTCCCCCATCCGGTCTTCCCAGGGGACAGTCGGCTCCAGCAGGACCACTTGCCTCGTTGTTTCAGAGACCAGGACTATGTTTGGCCTGACTGTGATCTCTGGGAACTTGAGCTGTCTCCCTAGGTCAGTCTTCAGCTGCCAGTCCTGAGCTGTTGACAGCAGCCCCCCCTGCCTGGCTCTGATGCTGCTGTGGCTTCTCCTCAGTCCTAACAAAGGCGATGGACTGCCTTGTTGGTTGTATGTGCTTGCTGTTGGAGATCCCAAGTGCCTGGGGGCAGCAGCTCAGGATGTACTCTAGCAATCCAGCTTTCTGGCAGAGAGGGCATTGCCAAGCCCCAGTTGAAGAGGTTGGATGGGCTTGGGAGTACATCATACTCATAGAGGATCTGATGTGGCTCAGATCTCCTTCCAGATGTGGGCATGAAAAGGTTCCCCTTTCTGCCGACTGCCAGCCGCTTACCAACAACTTGTCTGCTAATTCAATCGCACAAAGAAACACCTTTGTGCCCAGGGTAAGTGATTTTAGAGCATAAATGAATGCCCTCTTGAATACATCTCTTGTAAATGACGTATGGCACTCCACTGGGACCTGGGGCTGAACTGGTTCTAGCTGCTTTGACGACTTCCTCAACTTCTTTCAAAGTTGGCTCCTTGGTGTTAAATGCCCTGGTGGGTTCTGGCAACAACAATACAAAAGGACAAAACAAGTATTTCTGTGCATGTAGAAGTCAATCAGACTCGTATGCATGTAAATATCGCATGTTTAAGAGAAGCAGCTAAACGCAGCCAGCAGTTAGCCTTTCCATGACATGACATCAACGGTAGCAACAGTTGCGGTTGGCTGATTGTTCTACACATGCATAATAGAAGTGGTGGAAAACATGAACGATGGCTCCAAAACAGCTAACTCTGAACTGGTTTGTGTGGTGGGATCATCAGCCAGTTAAGAAGTGTGATGATGCTGAGAAATATAGGGATGTTACGGCCCCCTGTTTGTTAACCACCTCTGTTTCATTCCATATGCAAATCCCTCTGCTTCACCCTTCCTGTCCGATTGGCCTGGCACCACACTACCTTCATCCCCTCCCTCCGAACGACTGATTAATCTCACCTGGAGCTGTTGGCCTTGCAGCTACAAAAGGACCCACAGATTATTCAGTCAGTAGTAACTGTTTAGCCAGGGAACAGTTTGTCCTTAGGGGCCGATCACACTTGGCACCGTTGGAGTATATCCCAGGTACAAACAGCAGGGGAAGCATGCTTCATGTTTAAACTTCAGTGTGACTGATGGTTGCAGCACGGTGTCCAGGCCTACCTCCAGAGGTGGTCTGCAACGTTTGCTGGCACGGAATGATTGCATTATTTATGCGTATCGTTAACCGGTTCCATTTGGGAACCGGTTCTGAGTCAAATGATTCTTTAGAATCATTAACAAAAACCCTTTTACGAGTCCTCTGTCGATTCTTTACAGGCTGTGTCACAGCTGTAAACAAACGTACCCCACTCGCAAATTTGCGATGACGTCTCACACAAGCTGCTGCAAAGCAGAGGTGCGCTGTGGAGAAATGTCCTGGCTAAAACTATCCAAATCCTGGCTGCATTTTACAAAGAAAGACGACATCTCGAGGATCGTCATCTGTAGAACTGTAACAGGGATCTCTGAGCCGGTGGTGGCGCATGCATCAGCTGCTGCCCGCAGGGGAGACCTGCGGTTTGGATGTGCTTCATAAAAAACTTTGACTTCACTGTATTGTCTGTTTTACTGATGTATTTCAGACACTCGAACAGTGTACATAACACGTGGGCCAACAGGGCTTATGATTACTAAAGAATAAACAAAAAGGAGAGCGGTCTAAAACAATTGGACGTCTCATACGCCTCTTCTCTCATTTCCTGGCTGGAGGAGCAGGCGCATATGGCATTCAAGAAAATGAACACAAAATATAAAACAAATAAGTGAAATAGTGCTAAGCGCCAAAGATGGTCACACAACTAATATGTCAAAGCATTTGGCCACAACACAGTATTATACTCCAGTAATGCTGTGTGTTTGACGCACCAACAGAGCAGGTAAAATTAAACAACTGGCTAACCTCGAGTGATAATGATAAAAAATTATGTTTATTTAGCACCACTATTTGGAATTTGTGTTACCAGCTTTCACTTGTGAATTTTGCATTTACCATCCACATAATAATAGCTGCTTGACTTGTGGACTCATTTTAGTCATTTGAGTTTTGTTTATTTGTTTATTCTCAGCAGTGAAAAATTAAGATTTATAAACCTGAGATCTATTTTAATATGGTTGTATTCTTTTCTGTAGCTACTCATGCTCTACTGTTTGTCAGCATATTTGGGAATCAACAAGAGAATTGATTAAAAAAAAAAAAAACTGGATCGATAAGCAGGAATCGATAAAACATCAGAATCGATAAATCCCTATCAATATACAGTACATCCCTAGTTATTCACCCACGTGACTAAGATGTAATGACGCCGCCTACGTAGAAGCCCTGTCCTCGCTCGAAAACGCGAAGAAGAGGAGAAACAACATGTCTGATCATGACTTTAAGCGCATGATCAGACACTCGCTTTAAGCGCATGATCAGTTCTTGTTGAGCTCAGCAGCTTACACAAGCTCTCTGTCAGGCAGTTGTCGGAAAACTGTGAAGGTACAAAGCTTTATCAGCATGTTTTGGTGGACGTCAAACAACCCAAATGATAATTAGCGCCACCCACTGGACTGGAGTGAAGCGGGTGCTGTCACCTATCCAAATGTGGCTACATGACGTGGAGGCGCATTCGCACGTTTCCAACTTTGCAAGTTTGACCAGAGGCCGTTTGTACTTGACTTTTGACAACCAGTGAGTTGAAACGGGATTAAACCAATCATGCCAAGTGTGACCCCGCCCTTAATTTGTTTCTTTCGTGGGTTTTTGTTGTTGTTGCTGTTGTTGTTTTTTTTTTTTTTTGGTGACCTTAGTTTGGTTGTGTTGGGCTTCTTTAGATTTGATTTCCAGGTGTTTTAGTTTGGTTAATGGTATAGTTGCTCTTTAGTTGTGTTTGTGTTTTACACTAGGTTAGTTTGGAGTTGGGCTAGCTAGGCCTTGTTAGTTTGTGTTTTGAACATTTTAAGGTTATTAGCTTATTGGTGCTGCTGCTCTCCTTTTTGGTTCATAGAAATCTTAGTTTAAGTTTGTCAGTTTTCCCCATCTGGCTCCTCTTTAATTCAGGCTTTGTCTGTTTTTGGTTTCATTACTTTGAGCAGCATCTCTAATCTCAATCTCCTTTTCAGTATTTCAGCTTACTAGTGTTTGTGTTTGCCGTAATTTGCCTCCTGAACAATATAACATCTCTACATCACCATTCCATTTGAAACCAGTCTTTTGTTATGTTTTCTACACCCTAGCATAGCTGGGACTTAACAGGGGACATCACACCTTACAGGTTAGAACTGGACTTAAAACTGTAGGTCAGCTTCCTATAGCTTCAAGTTCTTCTTCCATCTCCCAGTCCACTCAGTTCAGCTCTAGCCTGGAAAACCCACACCGAGCAGACTTTGTAAGGAGCGGATCCAGAGAAGCTAAGGAGTGTCTTAGACCTACACAGAGTGGGCCCAGACTTGGCTCTATGCACAACGCCACTACTTCCTGAACTTAAGGTAGCTCCGTTGTTTCCTATCTTTCATTACTGGATGAACTGATTAATCCAGGTGTGTCTGACCTCAGTAACTGGCCGGACACACCTGGATTAATCAGTTTGTCCAGTAATGAAAGACAGGACACAAAGGAGCTACCTTTAGTTCAGGAAGTAGTTGAGTTGTGCATAGAGCCCATTGTAGGGAGCAGACCCAAAGCAGCTAAGGAGTGGCTTAAACCTACACCGAGCGGGCAAGACCTGCACAAGTTTGACAGAGTCAGGAGTGACGAGGGCAGTTGTGGCTAATTCGTGGCAAATAATTTTCCCTTTAAAAGAATAATTTTCTGTAGAGCAGTTTCAAATTTTTAGCCGGCCATATGGCTGGCAAAGGCCAAGACCCTGGCAGTGGCCCTACCCAAACACACAGTCTCGCATCTTCCTCCTGGTCTGCGGACCTGAATTGTGTGCTCGCTTGTATGAACAGATGCAGGCATGAAAAAGTTCCTCCTTTTTCTGCCAGAAGTGGTGCAGTAATAGTGCACTAATAGTGCACTATTACTGCACTGTCACTGGCTGAACGATTCGTCCCGCGAATACGTCATCACGCACGGTGTCCAAACTCGGTGTGTGGAAACGTCCTTGTTCCAGGAGTTCATTTATGCTCTGAAATTGTTTCCCCTGGGCACACAGGCGTTTCTCTGTGCAACTGAATTAGCAGATAAGTCGTTGGTAAGTGGCTGGCAGTCGGCAGAAAGGGGAGCTTTTTCATGCTAAGATCTGTAATCAGATGTCTCAAGTGGGATTGCTGCAGCCAGACAGTTTCTTGAACTAATTCCATGAGAGTTTGTGCTGAGTTGGTGACATCATTACCAGGTAGATACTGTTCCAGTTGAACCAATAAGGAAAAATTAATGCCTCCAAAGTATAAGCTAGAAAAATTACAAAGACATTGTAAGAATGTGAGGTGTAACAACTCCAGCCAATTTTGGTGTGTTAAAGGGACTAAAGGCAAGATTACGAAATGAAACTGTGACTGCCACGACTGGCACTTAAAGTTAGTACTTCCATGGTCATTTCATTAATATTTCTGTGTTCTCCATTATTACTGAATGCATTCTGCATCGTTTCTGTTTAAAAAAACCTTCTGGTTGCTTTGTATCCAGCTGTATTTGTATACTAGAAGAGAGGCTTGTGGTCCAACGGCAGGCTTTTCCGGGTCCTTCTCATGAATTTCCGTCTGATTGGCTGCCTCCCATCAGTGTATGAAGGAAGCTCCGCCCTCCGCTCTTATTTCGTTACAGACAGGAAATAGAGCCGACAAACAAGTTTGTTCCGCCATGCTAACAAACAGTTAGCTAATTAGCTTCTCAACTCCGAAGCTACAGTCGTGCTGTCTTCACTTCTAGTGTGTAGTGGAGGGTTACCTGCCTTCCAATGGACAGATAGAAACCCCACGTGGGATACGCTATTTGCAATGTGACGTTCCCGATTCGCTCTTTTCTTCGTATTGTTTCTCTGATGAGAAAGCACAGCCGACTGGGGGGAACGCAACGCCAGCAAGTCAGCATGTGTAAGTAAACAAGGGGAAACCCTCCGTATTTCAGAAGGAGCAAGTTAAACGGATTTTCAGTGGAAGTGGTCTTTAGTGGTCTTTCAGTTGATCTGGGTCATTTGCTGACGGCAGAAGAATCCATAACAAACATAGTGTTTGAATTTACCGCAACCATCTTCTTCCTGTATCAAAACTGTCAGGGATGCGGATGTAGCATCATTTGACGTCACATCCACAGGGGAGTGAGGGAAATTCGGCCACCAAATTGCAGCGCATTTTGCAGCACACAGCCTGTTCAAGGCAACGGAGAGACGTGGGTGGGCTCTTTCTTTTTGGTATTTAGTGCTTCATCACCCATAAGTATAAAAAAAAAATGGACATGGATGTTTGGTTAAATTTCTGCCTCTAGTCCCTTTAAATAAACAATACAAATTTATGCAAATTTACAAGAACAAGACAGTTGTAAGAACATAATTATCAATAACTCAGAGCTGTTTACACTTGAAACTTGATGGACAAAAAAATATTTTTCATGTATGTATAACTTTATTGCAGATACAAGTCCATAAAACACAAACCTACAAACAAACACACATAATACAGATTAAATAGCATAAAAAAGAGATACTAAATAATTTGTGCACATTAAAAGTAGGGCTGCCACAATTAGTTGATTACTGTAACTGTGATTATGTCGACTATCAAATAGTTGTGAACTAATTTCATAATTGACTAATCGTTTATTTGTAAGCTTTGTTTTTCCTCTCAACATTGCCACAGTACCTTCTGCTGCCTTGTCTACCTTTCTGTTGTAGAAAGTTTGGGTCAGCTTTTCGTAGCTACTGTGTAGTTATAGCAATAAGGGTCAGCGTTTCTTGAATTTTATATTGACACCAAACACACACACTACCAGTCAAGAGTTTGGATATGTTTTTACATTAGATTCAATGAGAAAGTGTTCAAACCTTTGACTGGTGGTATAAATATGCTACAATTGTCATATGATTTGATTAGTTAATTAATTGCCTAAATAATCGGTGACTAGTCAATTATGAATATCGTTTGTGGCAGCCCTGATTAAAAGACATACAAACTACTGCACCAATGCTGTCTCAAAGAAGTTTGATAAAGTCAAAGACGGTACTGGGCACAACCATCTTTAAATCTAGAATCTTAGAGTACTCTTCAAATCATCATTTAAGCCACATTTATGCTCCTGTTATATAACAGTATATAAATAGGTATGTCCACTTCAAATGTCAAATGTCTCTGACCACATAGTACAGTGCATGCTTCGTGTTGGCATGGTTGTTAGAGCATGTACATCCATTAAGCCAGTAAAGAGTTCAGTTGATTTCCAAGTTCCAACATCAATTTCCATGGGAGTAACTATAGCAAACATGGCAAACAATTGAAAAGATGATAAGAATGATAAGATGCAGTCTGGGCTGACTTGGTGGGTCTATTGATGGCTCTCAGGCAGATTAGTGGTTCAACCTAAGTTGCTCTCAGGCCTTCTGAGCAGTGTTCCCTCTAAGGTGCGCGACTGCGCAATTGCGCACTAGTTCTGTGTCCTCTGTGCACAGCAAATACATCCAGCACACAAAATAAAACCTGACTGACTGCACATTAAAATTAACAAATAATTTTTTCCCTACCATTTTGTAATGCAGCCCATTGAATGAAAGGTGACAGCAAGGAGGTAACTACAGTAAACAATGACTAGCACTGTCCAGCCAACATGATGCGCTTCACACATCTTAATTCACGCAGCCACTCTCATGGCAACACACTTTATGCTAATGCGCTATTTTGCAGCGCAGCATGTAGCCAAGCGAAAGATGCTCAAGAAAGGTAAATGGTTCTGACTTATTCTCAATAGAGACTAATCCTGTCAGGGTTCCCCTGGATGAGCCAGCAAATGTACTGGAGAGAGTGTGGCAGGAAAATGGCTGAATGGACAAAAAGAGTTTTAGTAATTAAAAGCGGTGTTATGGGGCATTTTTGATTCAAACGGCAATCAGCACAAAAATGCGTCATGCAAACATGTCAGCTGGTCCAGTCAGCCTCGATTGGAAAGAATTTTCAATCAGGTGGAGAGGGAGTGGTTAAAACCTTTTCATGATCAGATCAGCAGGGAAAATGAGCATGTAAATACTCATTGTGATGGTTTCTGTGGCGCATGTTGTCTCTGTGCACCTTGAACCACGTAGGAGTTGCGTGACATAGCAGATTCAGAGAGACCTTGGGGAAGGCTTGGAAAAATAGTGAACGGGTCTGTGATGACAACGTTTTTGTTAGAGACTTAAAAAATCAAAGATTACTGCGCATTCCGTAGTGGTTAAAAAGTTCGGGTGGAAGAAAACTCTTCTTCTGAACTAGTAGGCTTTGCACATGTCAAAAACCCTTACAATTGTACAAAAGCTGTCCTTCATGTAAAAGCTGTTTGGATCATTTCATCCAGCATCCATATGCAAACATACATGTTTGCATAACATAATGTTGGATCTCTGGGAACAGATTTGTTTTTGTCTCTGGAGCTCCCTGCTGACGCTTCTCCCTGAAGTAGACATCCCTCATGCACACCCGAGTAATGAGTAACCCTCTGCTCTCCTGCTACTTTGTCCTGTCGGAGCTCGGAGACTCTCATGCATTTTCTTTCTAAACCCTAAATTACACCATCGACTTGGTCAGCTGGGCTTTCAACAACATGGAGAAAATTCTTTCCACCATGAAGAACAAAGGTGCGGGGGCAGCATCTTGTCCAGACGGAACCAGTCCCACAGGGTCATACCATGTGATTCCTGGAAGAAATGGAGGGTCTTGTGCCTCTCCAACCTCTCTGTTGAGGACGTGGAGGATACCTACTTATTGGTGATTATGATAACTGGGTTCCTGCTGATTAGAGTAGGTTGGTACCTGGTCTTCCGGAAACAATACAGGCAGACCAGCCATGGCGAAGCTGTCTGATCAGGTGATTTTTCGAGCCCTGAACACTCAGACTCAGTCCCAGTGCGAAAATCAAAGCGCATGCAGGATGCAAAGAGTTCCGACCTTGGAGAAGCTCTGGGTTTGGACTCGAAGGAGGAGAACCATATCTCGGAGAATTGGACCGACAAAGCCCGGCGAGGGACTGAAGGGAGTGCCAAAACAACTCTTTGCCTGTCTCTAACAACAAGTCCTATCTGCCACCTGGCCTCCCACAAAATGGCCTTGGCCTATCAAGGAATGCAAACAGAGTCTCTGCACCCCCCCCCCCCCCCCCCCGCCCATCCCCTGCATCCTGAACTTCAATGCCTCTTCACGTCTCTCTTCCCTTCTTCCAGGGACAATGGGGTCCCTGATGCGCTAAGTTGCTGCTCCTTCTTCTCTGACGTCACTGGGAGCCCCTCTCCATGTGTTATTGTTGTATAAATCCGAGTATTGTGCTTAACTGTTATGGTGTGTTTTTTTCTCCTCTACCCGAGTTCTAATTTTCAGCAGCACTCGTGTACATGCTTTTTTGCTCACCTACCCAACTCTCCTCCTGTAATCATTTTCCTTTTCTCTACAAACAGGTAGCGCTGCTCACGTGGCTGCACCCTCAGTCTGCCCAGTTCTGTTTGTATTGTGTCTGTCTGTATAATCTTGGACGGGTTGTACTGAAAAAGGAATTTCATTGCACTGGAACGCCGGTACAATGACAATAAAAGGCTTCTGAAATATAAATTGGTAAGATTTTTTTTCCACTTATGGGGACATTTATTATAAAAAAAAATATATATGTATTTTTCTTATCATTTTTACACCCTCTGAAAAATGCCCAAGACAACCATAGATTCTTCCACGGTATGTAAACTTTTGAGTACAACTGTATATTAAAAGTAATCTAAGAGAAATTACTACTGTAATTTGATTCTTTTAATAAAGCCAAGTGACTTACAATTTCAGTTGTTTAACCAGTATGATGCTGTGTGGCCACAGTGCACTTCTGATGTTTCTCACAGTGGACAAAGGAATACTCGGGGAGTTTGCTCAGGCAGATGAAAAATAGAGGGAACCTTGCTTCTGAGGAACAATAATTTAGTGAAGCTGGGCAAAGAATGTTTTTTCTCTGGGAAGAATCACTCCTTTGTACAACTGTTTAAAGTCCAACTGTGACATCTAGTGATCAATAAGTAATCCAAAGCATATTTTGTTTAGGTGTGTGTCCTTCCTTTGCTGGGACCTTTGACTGGTGTATAGTATAAACAGTAATTATTCCAGCTGACAGAGAAAATCATGTTGTACTTGTTTTATTTCTTTTCATTGATCTTGAGAGGTTCATTGTCTTGTGATTCCTTCTCCCTTTTTCTAAACTATCCTTTTCACAGGAGCGCAACAGAAATTACAGTAAGGGCGCATTCACAAAGCTTTTTGATTCGAATCAGAGTCCGTTTGCTTGGAAAGTCCGCTTTGTTTAGGGGAGTTGTGAATGCGGAAACGGACTCTGATCCGGAACAAACAACCGGACTCGTTCCGCCTGCAAACGCAGGTCTCGGTCCGATTCAAGTGAACCAAATACAGGGAAGTGGACTACAAATTGCATGGCATTGTGGGTCAAATGTTTGACAAAGTGGGTAAACGCTATGACAACAAACACACGTGTGGTACTGCATTACTTATAAGATGGCTCGTGGTCAGACATGGAGTTATGAGAAAGTACATAAAAGCCTTGATCGATGTTTGATCTGATGAAATCATATCCCAGCTCTTCGTACAAAAATAATGTCGCTTTGAGGAGGGAACAGAAGTTGTGAGAACCTTCTTGTACGTGCATCCTGTCCTCACCTAGGGTGAATCTGAAAGCAGCGCCACCTAAGATTCTCATTCTTGGCCCGTTTGGCTCGTTTGTCAATAGTGCAACGTGAACGCGATCTCAGTCCGGAAGACCACCCCTGCCCCCAACTGAATCGAAACCCCCAAATGGACAGAGACTCGCAGACTATGCTTTCTGAATGCGCCCTAACTTTTTGTTAAATCTATGGTTTTCCTGTTCCTATGGTACATGGCAGATGCTTTCTCAAGTACAGTTTAAATGTCTTGTCTCGTAACCCATACACAATAGGACTGACAAACCTGGGGAAAACCTGAATGATGATGTAATAAACAAAGAGTATTTGTATGTAATATTTAGGGAACCACTTAAACAAAAGTTGTGTTATTGCAGGGGCTATGTAAGTTAACATACTCAGCAGTAGCTGAAAACCATGTAGCAGGATAGTATTCCTGGCCTTCTTTAGATTTCCATCTGATGAGTTAGCAGTTTTAGCAACAAAGAAGATCCTGAGGTAGGTGTAGAGGAGGACGAGCCAAACTACAGTTAGATAAAGAAGGTGAGAAACATCTCTCTTCTTTAAACTGACTGGATGTCGAAACAAGTTGTCCCTCTCACAAAATATTGCGGCATGAAATAACCGTGCAGGCTCTGTCGCCAGAACAAGAAAGATGTCTGGCAGAACTGAAACTGCACTCAAAATCCAAATACAGCCTATCAGAATATATGTTCTTTTAATGGTACACAGCTCAGCGTGCCGCAGTGGAAAACAAACAGCAATGTAGCACTCCACCGCCATTACCGCTAAATTTAGTGGAGTGTTGAGGTTAGTGAAAATAGCAAAAGTCACGATGAAGCAACAGAGAGAAGCATTAATCTTGTAGAAGACATAACTTAAGATGAACACAGTGATTGTTACAGTAAGCTGGATCATATCGTTCAACACCAGGTGGATGAACAGGGTGTAACGAGGATTCACATAAAATATCTGAAAAAGAAAAGAAAACACAGCTTATCTTTTTTTCAAGTGCTGAAATCTATTGAGTTTTAGTCCTCAGTTCAAAGGTAATAATGGTTTCACCACAATCACAGTTAAGTAAACTTAGCTTCGATAATAATTTCTTACCTGGTGTTTTCTGAAAGTGTGAATCAGAGTGCCGTTGATGTAGTTGATGGTGAGGCCGAGAGCCACAATAATCACATTTTTTACCACAGCTGTAACCGCAGAGTCTCGATAAATCAGAGTGCTTGACACATTGTAAGATGAAGAATTCATGGATGCAATATTCTGCAAATTCATTATGCAGAAAATATTTTTGTTAAAAATAATTAAGACTATAGTTGTGCTTGCAAGTTTGCATACTCTCCCATCAAACAAAAGGCTAAATTCACAATAGCAATTCAAATAACCTGAAACAGAAAAAAATAATAAGACAATGTATTGAATTATGATTTAGTAAAATAAAACATTGATTTTGAATTGTGGTTTAATGAAATAATTTATAAAAAAACAACTAAACAAAGAAAACTGTCCCAGACCAATTAGAGCACCTTGCTCATGAACAGTGTGCCAAAATACCTGTCAACAGGTAGAAGTCTGCTTAAACATTATAGAAAACACTTGATTGCCTCAAAGTCTTGCTCAACATTTTAGTTCAGGAGCCCTGTCATTCTTGTTTAATTTTTTTGCTAGTTTTTAATATTTCCGTTAAACCACAGTTCGCAAAAAGTGCCATGATTTTCAAAAACTTATTTATTATTACTTTTGTCGACTTCAACTTATTTCACCGGCAGCTAATTTTTTGCCATCTTTAATGGGGGTATGTAAACTTTCAAACACAGTGTAATTTAAGAGTGCTTAGAGAGATAATTAAATGAGACTTGTTCTCATATTAGATAAATAAATCATTCATACTTCTGCTCATTCAAGAATATTTTCAGTGGGTTAGGCTTAAATATTAAATCTTTAATCAAGTAGATAATCATTTCTAAGATCTTTACTATTTTAAACCATTGGTATGTGTTACTAATGAATCCAATTTAATAGACAGACAACAGAAACATATTTGCTATTTTGAATACCCAGCCTAATTGGTAAGTTTACACTTTGAGCAAAAATTTTTTTTATGTATGTCTAGTGTGAAAGACATTTTTTCTTCAGACATTGTCACTGTTACTCTTGTGCAGTTAAAAATCCCAGCTAATGTTCTGAAGTTAAGCAGTAAATGCACATTTACAATGTCTTGACCATAAAATTTACAAACTAAATGTTTAATTCAAGATTTTACAAATGAATCTTTACAGGAAAGGGTCATATTTTAAACATTTACTGCACATAAAAAGATCATTGAAACAGGACACCATCACATTGAACAAGCTAGAGTAAAAGAAGAGAAGATTTTCCTACCTCAGGCACATCACTTCATACCCCACTTGAACCAGTTTGGAAATGCGTGGAAAACAGATATGTGGTGTGTTTATATGACACATTCTTGATGCTTAAGCCCGGCCAAATATGATGTCACTGCGATGCCCTTCAGTGGGTGTGTTAGTTAGTTGGAGGTATTGGACCAAAGCTTTGTGAGAAACCAGTGTTCATTCTTATGTTTTTCTTTTTTATATCTTTTATACAGCAGCAGTATTGCAGATTTTTTTTAAATCAGTGCTGGAAGTAATGCGTTACTCTGTAACAACCTTGGATGACTTAGATTGTGTTTCAAAAGCTAGTCAAATCTGAGTTTCCCTAATTCATTCAATAATTAATTACATTTTGAAATACACTAAAAACTACCCACTAACGGGACCTGTCCAGCGTGTACTGTTCCTCTTTAATTAATGTGCAACGTAGGATAAAGTGAAGATGGATGGAAGAATGGATGAACAGATTACTGTTAGCATTTTACTATGTCTGTCTGCACATTTGGTTGAAACAAAGAGTTTATGAAAATCTTAGCAGAAAGTCAGTCTTTCACATGTTGGTATCCATCCATAGCTTATTCATCTAGTGAGATAAGTTGTGATGAAGTTGTGTTTATGCCACGCGAGATCTTGGATTATAAGTCACTTGCGGTTAAAGAATACAAGAACAAACCAGTAAGTACAGTGCAGGAGAGGGTGCACCCTACAGTCTTGTTGCTCCCTCGTCTGAAATTTCAATTGGATTTTGCAAAGGCTGCTATCAACAGAAGGCCATGCACATTCCTGCATTCCTGATCGAATCTCTTCAAATTAAAGTAGAAGCTCTCACATTCAGTAAGTATAAAACAAAAACTGAAAGTGAGAGGTGCCATGAGCCGCTGCAACTGTGCACGCTGCCACCCAGAATCCTTGTGAATAGTTATCTACTTGATGACTTCGCAGCGGCATGGTTCCAAGTTAAATTTTAAATCATGAATGTCTAACTTGACACCGCTTCATGAACATGTCTCAACTCATGCCGCCTCAAGCTCTCAATGACCATCACAAATGACCTCCTCTTCTATATACTCAACCTCCACTGCCAAATCCAATTGCTACCAAGAGGCAACTTCAGGTGAGAAAGTTGAAGCCATGCGAAAGTGTAGAAAAACTGTAGCTCAAAATTGTAGCTCACTCCACATCTGCTAGGTGCTGGCTCCAAACCAAAGCAAATCCCCATAGAGCACCACACGTGACAGAAACAAAGGAGACACCCCTGCTTTGGTTTTACGCGGGGTCACATGGGAAGTGACGGATTTTTCAGCCAATCAACAGATTGCTGTGTATTAGCTCGACCTCTTTGGTCCGGATCCGTTAGATCAGTACCCCTACCAAAGGGAACCAAAAAGTAGACCGGGTTGGGTCAGATATAAGGGTACCTGTCCCAGGTTTTATCTTTTGACACGCAAAAAAAACGTGGACCGATCCGCCCTGGACCGGATCAGGCCTGACTCCGACCCAGACCCGCTGGTGGAAACGGGGCTTAAGGGGCAACCGGCAGCTACGTGTCAGAGCGACAGTCTTACCTGATGAGGAAACCATGTGTCAAAGCCAGCAGGCCTTATCACCACTTGTTCAACAAGGCAAGCAATCCAATCCAATCCACTCTATTTATAAAGCAGCAATACAGTCACTGAACATGTCTCTAAAGTGCTGCACATAAAGAAAAACCCGGCAATAAAAACAAAATAATAAAAAATGAATAACATAAGAAAAACAAGTGTTGCTCTGTATAGCTCCACCAGCTCTCATTAAAAACAGTAAAAATATGTTAATATAAAATAA
>JALJCO010014301.1:0-12528 GCA_023101725.1 Atherinomorus stipes | reverse complement strand
ACCTGGGAAAATAAAATATAAACTTTTACAATACCAGGTTTTTGTAATGTTGAAATATATCAACAGGTTTGTGTTGTGTCACTTTATGGTACATGTGTTAAGATGAATGTTTGAATTCTAATAAAATAGTACTTAGGTTTGGGCTGTATCCAGTATGAGGTACACTAGATAACACATTTAACATAGTTACATGCTTTTTTTTAAAACTCTAAAATCAATGAATAATACATTTAAGTGCGTGATTACCATTCACAGAAGTTATTACAAGTCAATTCATGACAAAATAACAGGGATTTATTAATCTGTATGTAGGAGTATGAAAAAGTGCAGTTCCCCCCTCATCGGTTACGGGTCGGCTGCAAAAGGGAGTCAATCCTCATAGACTCCCATGTTAAAAAGACCAATTTCACAGCAGAAACAAACATGTTTACAGCCTGGTTAAAAGAATTATACAATATGATAAACTTTACTAATCCCCTAGAGGGGAAGTTTGTTTGCCACAAACCATCATCATGGACACTCCCAAAACAAGACATGAAGAAAGACATATTCATTAGGTTTGATAGGCCAAGTTTGGTGTGTGTGTGCACGCGCGTGCGCGCTGTGTGTGTGTGTCTGTGTGTGTGTGTGTAGGAGGGGGGTTATAACTTATCTATTTAGATCAGGGTTTCTCAATCCTGGTCCTCAGGGACCCCTGTCCTGCATGTATTCCAGGTTTCCAACTCCACCACACCTGATTCAGATCAACTCAACAGCTCATAAAGTTCTTTGCAAGCTGCTAACGAGCCGTTCATCTGAGTCACGTATGTTGAAGTAGGAATATCTTGAAAACCAGCAGGGCAGGGGTCCCTGAGGACCAGGATTGAAAAGCACTAATTTAGATGATGTTCTCAAAATGACACGCTAAAAGAGGCATGTCCTTTAGATTGACAGGCAAGAGATCGTCCGTCAGCGCTCGACTGAGAAGGGTCTATCTGCGGCTCGCAAGACAGGGGCATGTCATAGAGTGGGCGTGTCGTAGTGTGACGTTACTCGACGACATGCCCACCAGGCCAATGAGAGGACGGTAAAATCTAGCCCTACCCCTGACCCTTCCCCTAAACCTAACCAGACCCACCCACAATGCGACATGCCCACTACAGGACACGCCCACTGGGTTGCAAGCCACAGATAGATACACTTGGCTAGACTGGTGGCTTAAGCCCGCCTACCTCCGTTAGCTCGGTTGGTGCTTAGCTACAGGTCTCACCCCCAGGCTCACAGCCCCCGGCTTAGCTCCACCTCTCTGCCCGTTTTTGTATTTTCGAGGAGCGACGAGGCTTGTGACGCTGCCAAAGTGGCAACGATGAGAACTGCCCACTAAGCTCTTAATCAGCCTTTCCGGAACATATGAGCGACATCAGTAATCAATAATTTACAGGCAATCGTGTTCACACATACTGGCACGTTTGAGTTGCTTTTTTTATCGCTGAAATAAGTAAGTAAGAAGAAGTTGTCTCATCATAGTTGTCAGAAATGGCGCATTCTTTGTCTACAAATCTATCACCTGCAAACTTTCCCTCTATTGCTAACCACGACGTTCAGGAGCTGAGAAAGGAGTTGCAGTTGTCTACTGTAAGTGGCTGATTATCATGTTCTCAGGTTGATGTCAGTATCATAGTTATGCTAAGTCGAAGCTTTTTTTTCTTATTTTGTCCGAGTAAAGAAAGTTAAAGTGAAAACAGATCCTGAAATAGACTGCCTCCATTTTTTGCGGAGACTTTGCTTATTTGGGGTCTCCAAAAATATAACGGTGATTTTCTACAGAGCTATGATAGAGTCCATCCTGCAGTATGGCATCACCTGCTGGTTTGGGAATTTAACAGTGAAATCTAAGACTCAGATTTACAACCTCATGAAAACAGCTGGTAAGATCATGGGACAAACTCCTGCCAGTCTCCAGGAGCTTTTTGATCCGACAGTCATTGCACAGACTAAACATATTTTATCTGACAGTTCTCATGCTCTGCACATGGAATACACATTATTACAATCAGGGAGGAGGTACAGGGTCCCAATGTGTAAGAATAACAGGTACAAGCATTCAGTGGCGTGCACAGACATTTTGGGGGGGCAGGTGCTCAATGAAAATTAAGGGCACTTTTTGCAGCATGTGGAAATGCCGGTAGAAATGTTTCAATACCGATTCCGGTACTTGTGCTGTGGGTTTCGGCTGACACAGGGTACTTATACCACTATGTTATTAAAAAAATATATATTCCACCTGCATGACTTTGATATGATTATTATTGTGGTAAAATGTCTGGCTCAGGTTTAACCTTTTGTAAAACAATCAGTTTAGCATTTATTTTCAAATGCAGTCTTTCTGGAGAGAAAATCCAGTATAAAATACTGCCACATCACCAACATGATTACTGGTTAGCTCCTTGTCTAACAGGTGATCAGTTGTTCTTTGCCCCTCCAAACCAGCAGCTGCACCACAGCTTTATCTGAGTATTCTGGGATTCATCTCCCTCATCTTCCATGCTGCTAGATGTTCCATTGCAGGAAGCACAGAGCGGCTTCCCTGCTGTAGCTTCCTAGAATAGAGTAATAGTTGTAATAATAGCCTATTTTTTAAGATTTAATCATAGCCTATTCAGGTAAATACAAGATTACCTGCTAAAACAGCTTCATACCTGATTTAGTAGCCAACCGCTTTGTGTTGTTAAAGAAAATGTGGACAGTTTTTAAGATATTTCAATAAAATTAGAGGGACAGTTTAACTTCTGAGCTTTAAAAGGCCTCAACAGTTAACATGACTCTGACCTTCCATCTTCATCATCCTCCTCGCTGCTGGTGGTGGTTTCATCCAGAGCTGCTCTACCTGCTGAAGCTTCTTTTCTTTTTTAAGCCTCTCCTTTCAAGGCATTATGCTGTAATAGGTAAATAAAAAGAGACCAACAGTATGAATAAGACTGCTTTCACACATGACAACAAGACACCATGCTAGTTTTTCTGCATTTGTCATTTGGAAAATAAATTGCTGTGTTAATTATGTAGCCTGATGCAGACCCTCCTAAATATTCAGCTTAAGACTGCTGGTAGACTGACATGCTGCACCACTGACAAACTCTACCAGTGGTCATAACGTCATATCTGTTATTGATTTTAGCTAAGCGGCTAGCTTGCTAAACAGGTGAGCAATCGGCTAATTTCTGCTTAGCTATGCGGCTCTATGACGGCTGCTTCACTACAGAGTGAAATAAATCATAAATGCAAGTTACAACTTGACATCAGAGGGCAGATGAGGGGACAAACTCAACTTATTCATCTCTGTGTTACCTGTCATGGGGGGAGGAGAGTTAAGCTGCAGCTGCAGCTGCGCAAGTCTGCTGCTTGTGTTCGCTCTGCACTTCAGGTTGAGCAGGGAAAAGAGGGCCGGGTGGGGGCTGGAGCAAATGTTAATTTGGGGGCATTATTATCACACTCTTTTAATTGCTGAGCTTTATGATCGTGTCAGCATGGGCTTGTAAAATAAAAAAAAAACAAAAAAAAAACACGAAAAACCGAACTTTCAAAAGGGCACTTGCTAGGTTCAGAGGGCAAAGGGCAGGTGCTCCAGCACCACCTGGTGTCTACCTGTGCACGCCACTGCAAGCATTCATTTGTTCCACTATCCATAAATCTCATTAATGAGCAGAGTTGACACATCAGTCATAGAGTAATGTCTTGTCAGTTTTGTCCCTTTGTACACACATCTGTTTTGTATTTATTATTACTGTTGGGTCTTGGACGTTTGTTGTTGTGATTGCTCTAGGTATCTTATTGTGGACTATATGCGTTTTTGTTGTGTTTTTTATTGTTCTTATTGTTTTTATTGTGCAGCAGTGCCCTTTTAACTAAGCCAAATTTCTCCCAAATCTGAATATGAAAAAATAAATTTATCATAAGAAAACAGAATAATTCACTTAGAGGCAGCAGCCTCTACTGCTGCATTCATGTGGCATGGGAAAGATGATCCTTTCCACTTGTTAAGTGAGTGACTGAGTCCAGTCCAGTATGACTGGAAAAGCGCTTTCTTATTATAATTATAATTGCTTATTATAATAAGCATAAGCATATAATAATAAGCACTTGCTTATTATTATATAGTGCTTTTCGAGTCATACTGACCACTCAAAGCGCTTTACACAACATGCCCCACTCACCTAGTCACACACACATTCATACCCCGATAGGCACATCGGGAGGCAACTTGGGGTTCAGTGTCTTGCCCAAGGACACTTTGACATGTAGTCTGGGGAAGCCTGGAATCGATCACCTGACCCTCCGGGTGAAAGACTTGACAGCCACCCATGATGTTGACTCAACCTGCCAAAGGGACTAAAGATGGAAATCAGCCATTGGCTATAATCTTGTATATTTACATGTATATGTTCATTAATATGCATTGTCCCTGTTTGAATAAGATAAACTCAAACTCACGTCAGTCCCGGGTTTCCCAGTTAAGGACGTTCTTAAGAACATCTTAGTGCCAAGATCATTTTAACTGAATCTGGGATATTTCTGTGCTCTATTGTGACTGACATCTTGCTTGTTTTGCATTCTCAGTACCAATGTCTCAATCCAGCTATCGATCATCAGCAGCTTTATGAAAGACACATCGCTGTGAACATGAGGTTAATGGATTTCCTGTGTGGGCTGCACCCTCTGGATGCTCAGAAACTGAAACTAGCTGCTCAGCAGAAGAATGGGTTGAAAACCACAGCATCTTCTACACACAACGGCATGTGTTCAGTAGTGTTATTGTACTGTATTTTGCCATAAATTTAAGGAAAAAGAGCTAAACTGATGTGAGATTTTGGCTGAACTGCAGTATAACTGCTGCACAGCAGTAAAATGACACAGATTCAGAGCTGTGAAGGCTTGAGTGGGCTTTATTATTCTTCAGCTTTTCATCATATGAAAGAATCACAATTAAGCAAAATCATAATTAATGCCTCTTTTTTAATGATGTGCAGGTTCAGTCTCCAGAACTCATTCTTCCTCTCCTCTTTCACCGGAAGACTTTCCATTCGTTAATAACCCCGCGGTGGAGGGAGCTAAGAAGAAGACCTGCAGCTACTTACGGTAAGAATGATGTGGATAATGTTCTTGGATGAGTGTCACAGTGTCATAGGGCATTTTTTTCTCTAATTTTGTTCCATTAATAACAATTAACAAATTCTCACATTTAAGTAAATAAGTGAACTTGAGATTATGGCATCAAAATAGATAAGTGTAATCAAAAGTAAAAACCTCTTTGTCAAGGGAGTCCTGGCCAAGAGGCAGCAGAAGTTACAAGACAATTATACAAGATATACAATGACAATAGTTAAAAACAGTTACAATTTAAGGAAACAATTTCAGGTGCTCTTAGTTTAGACTTAAAAGTGTTCAAAGAAATAAGTTCAGACCATTTCCAGTCTTTTTCATGTAGAAGCAGCAGCATAAGCAAAAGCCCTTTGTCCCAGATCTGTACGGGTGAACGGACCAGAGAGCAGCAGGTGATAATTTGATCACAAAGAGTAAGTTTCAACACTTCTGTGTGTGTTTAAGCTACAAATGTACGACGGCAACAGACCAAACATGGCCTTATAAATAAAAATGTACCAATGGCCTGACCTTCTGACAGACAAAGATGGCCGTCCCACTCTGGAATATAGCTCACAATAATGGTCAAAGATTTACAGTTTGTAATGAATCTCAGAGAAGCTGATAAACGGTGTCAATCTTATGAAAACATTGAGCTGAAGCATTCATATACATCAAGTCTCCATAATCTAAGACAGATAAAAATGTTGCGGTGACTCGCTGCTTTTTTGCCTAAAAAAATATATATATATATATATATATATATATATATTTAGAAAGAAAAAGGACAGTTTGAGTTTTAGTTTCTTAACAAGATTATCTATATGGGGCTTGAAAGTGAGACTCATCAAGCCAGACACTGAGGTATTTGCAAGGGTGAACCAATTCTATAACGTTTCCATCAAGAGTGAACAAAGTCGGTGGAGCTTGAGAAACCTTCTTGAAGTTTGTAAACAACATCAGTTTAGTCTTTTCAGCCCTGAGGACCAGTTTAAAGGAATAGTTCACCCACAGAATGATGTAACTTTATTTTCCACTTACCCTCATGGTGAGCAAGACTCTGGAGCATCTTTTTAATATCTCAAATGCAGCTGGCAATCAGGAAGGCTTCTTGTTTTACCCCAACTTTCATATAATAGAGTTCGCCGGGGTACGAGCCAAAAAGATCCATAAAAGTCCACAAAACTTGTCAATATTCCTCCATACTGCCCGTCCAATGTAATCCAAGTGTCCTGAGTGGGTAGCGTCCAGAATTTACTGGAAACAACATCATTTAGTATATTTTTAGTGCCTAAACAGTAGTACAACTTACTTCCGCGAAGCACGCATAAGCGCATTCACAAAACTACGAAAGCCTTAGCGTTCAGAGCCTACTCTGCCGATAATAAAGCGTAGAAGAAGAAATTCGCTGTTTACATTGTGCTATGAGCGCCAGAACTGCAGACAAACCGGGACAAACACAAGAGGGGTTGGATATTGATTTAATACAAAGACAGAAGAAAAAGAGAACGTGTGATCTTGTCTGCTGTGGCTTCCGTAGTTTCGTGAACGTGCATCGGCGTGCTTGCTAGACATGCGATGTAGTACTGTTTAGGCTTTAAAAATCTACTAAATGATGTCGTTTCGAGTAAATTATGGATGCTACCCACTCAGGACAATTGAATTACATTGGACGAGCAGTATGGAGGAATATTGACAAGTTTTGTGGACTTTTATGGACCGTTTTGGCTCGGGCCTCGGTGAACTCCGTTATATGAAAGCTGGGGGAAACGAGAAGCCTTCCTGATCTCCGGCTGCATTTGAGATATTAAAAAAGTGCTCCAGAGTCTTGCTCACCATGAGGGTAAGTGGAAAATAAAGTTACATCATTCTGTGGGTGTACTATTCCTTTAAGCTGCAGAAGCATGCGTTGAACAACATAGAAGCTTTCTGCAAAGACTCAACCGCTTCAGCCGGGGATAATCCAGAACAATAAATAATTGTTTCATTAACATAAAAATGTATATTAGACACATTGTGACCTAGTTCATTTATGTAAATCAGGGGTGTCCAGCTCCGGTCCTCAAGGGCCACAATCCTGCAGGTTTTCCATGTCTCCCTTCTCCAACACACACCTGACTCAAATTCATAGGCTTTTAGATTAATTTAATTTAAGTGAGCTGTGCAGATGCAAGGAGGCATGGAAAACCGTCAGGACAGCGGCCCTTGAAGACCGACTTTGGACACCACTGATGTACATAATAAACAAGAGGGGACCTATTATTGAGCCCTGTGGCACCCCCTTGTAGACCTTCACAAAATCAGAACATAGACCGTCACATTTAATACACTGAGTCCTATCACCCAAATAGTTTGTGAACCAGGAAACTACATGATCAGACAAACCCAAAAAAAGAGGCCTATGCTTTAGAACAGCACGATCCACAGTGCCAAACGCTTTTGACAGATCAATAAAAAGAAAAGCGCAGAACTGCTTTCTATCAAGAGCGACGATTTCTCTCAGCAGAGTATCCTTTGCTGCTGGGCTTCTGGAGGTGGTGATGCCACTTCAGCTGTGACACCCCCACCGTCAAAATAAGCTAAATTATTTCTCATGTCATATTAAAAATCCTGCTCAGCTGTGGCCCGCCATGACTGAGTTAGTGTGGCGGCAACAAATAGTGTTTGGCTTCTGTCTACTTGTTTCCTCACCTCTACCAGAAAAGAAAGGCTGCAAAAGTTGTGCAAAATAAAATAAAAGCACACAATGATGTGATATTTATGTGCTTTCTTGTGACTGACGTTGCTTGTTTTGCATTCTCAGTACCAATGCCTCGATGCAACCATGACTCGTGAGCAGCTCTATGAAAGAAGCACCGCTGTGAACATGAAGGCCATGGATTTGCTGTGCAAGCTGGTTCATTCTTCTGCACACAATGGTTTGTGTTTATTGTTTTTGTTTATTGCCACAGATGTAAGAAAACAAGAAAATTGATGTGTAGATTTTGTCTGAACTGCAGTATAACTGCTGCACTGCAGTAAAACGACCTCACAGATTCAGAGCTGTGAAGGCTTCAGTGGGCTTTATTATACTTCAGCTTTTCATTATATAAATGAATGAGAATTAGGGACAAGACAAATTTATTATTAATTCCTCTCTTTCTAATGACATGCAGACAAAGAAGAGGACATGGAGGTGGATTAGAGGAGTTTCCGGCTCTCGGCGAGTGCAGACGTGCTTTTCTCTGCTCCCTCCCTCCCTGCTTTCCCTGCAATCTTTGTCCTCTCGAATCTCAAAGCTTCTGTCTGCGTTTTCTCCTAAACTTCAATTTTTGAACCATGGATCTGGTCGGCTGGTCTCTTAACGCACTGGATAACAATTTTTCAACCCAAAGACAAGGCACAGGGCAGCCTTTTTCAGCAGAAACGCACATACATAATGGACTCATGGGGAAAGTGGAGGATTATGTGTCTGTCTGGGCTTTCTGTGGAAGACGTCGTGGACGTATACATTTTTGGATTTATGCTAACTGGGTTCCTGCTGATTGGAGTTGTCGGGTACCTGGTTTATCAGGAAATTCTGAAGCTGACGGCACCTGTTGGCAGGCTGTCGCTTGAACCGTTACTCCGAGCCATCAACACTCAGACTCAAACTTTGTGCGGGTCGACTCGCACAGATGCCCTGTGGGGCAAACTGGGGATGATGTCTGACAGCATGAAGCATGTTGGGTTCCACCTGGAGAAGTCGGAGACTCGGATTGAGGGCAATGAACACAAATTTGGCTGATTTGGAACGCCATTGAGACCGCTTGGACTGAAAGGCAGGCAGAAAAAACAGGTTCCTGTCCAAACCCAAACAATCCCACTTATCTAATCAACTTCCCAATGTCCTTGGAGAAACCATTGAAGTGAAGCTCTGTAACCCCTCCCCCACCCCTCTTCCACTACAGGAAACAGTGGGACCCTGTGGCTCCAGCCAAGGCCGTCTTATCATCATACGGACTCTGTGCCCGCTGTCTCTCGTTTACACACACACACATACACACACACTGACTCACAACACGTCCTGAATCTCACTGGCTCGCCGCGTTTATTGCTGCAAACCAGCCACAATTGTGCAAAATGTTTAGGGAGTCACGTTAGCTTTGGTCTATAGTGATTCTAGTCACGTTATTGACGTTGTTTTGAATAAACGCTGACTGAAAAAAAAAAGAAAAGCATCACATTTTCGTCAATTACAGGTTGATTGACGGACTCCGCTTCTCTTCCATGCGAGAGTTCATTAGCATAACTAAGTATTCAGAACCATCGTTTTCCATAGCGATAAGTTTACAAGTTTCTCTCTCTCTTATTCTCACCCTACTTTCACATCATTCTCATCATCACAGGTAAAATCATCTTCTCATGGTGCTTTCATCCTGCAAGCTCAACTGATTTGATATTGTTGGTTTATCCATTCTTGTTAATAAATATGTGTGATCACCTCACTGTTGTCATGATTTCTGAACGCAAAATCCATGAAACTGACTTCTGTAGAATTTACTTCCTCGCAGATAGACTGATTTAGTTCTGATAAGACATTTTCAGGCTTTCTCATTCAAACCTGAGCTTAAATAGATATATTTAATTTATTATGAATGAGTGGTGCCTCAAGCAAACCGAGGTAAATCACTACACTAGTTAATACTGAAGATATATCACATTAGTTCTGCACACTGGATCTGTCTTCATCTGACCCGGAGCGGTACAGAAACAGTGATGATGAAGATTATGATGATGATGATGGACTGTCATTGCAAACCTCACGTCAATGTGCGCAGCCGAACACATGCGCACAACGGGGAGAATTATAGACTGGAATCATCACAAACATCAGTTTCCCTCAGAGATAAAAGACACGAACATGATGAGAAACATTTATTAGTTTGTGTTTCTTCTAGTGTCCGGCTGTTATAACCACATGAGCTTGAGGAGGGGGAGGGAGCCACAACATCCATCAGTCTGTGTCCATGATTTTTCTGTTAGAAATTTATTCTGTGAAGTTTCCATTAATTTAACTCATTAGTCACATCTAATATTCACTTTTATATTAATTCAACATTAGATTAATTTAATAGATTCATTGAGATTAATTCAAAGTTAATTTAAAGTTACATCAAAAGGAACATTAAAAAGCAACGGAATAATTACTTTTCCAAGTCATTAGTTATTTAGTAAAGCTGTAACTGCATTACTAATGCCATTACTTTTTTGGAGAAGTAATTAGTAACTATAATTAATAACTTTTTTAAAGTAATGTTCCCAACCCTGGCTCATGCTTCTACTGAACATAAAAACATGGCGATACAACATGGTACCACCGAGCCGACCCATTCAATTTATATATGAATGTATGAATGATATAAACGGCAAATTCAGAGTTTACAGGAGCACTTCAGTTTGTTGATGGGAGTGATTGCTGATTCATGAAAAAAACGCTTTTGAACAAAAAAAAAATCAATTTTTGTGAATAGATAACAGGAGAACTTACACAATATCCCTTTAAGGTCACTTTTTAATTTTAAGTAAAATATACAATTCCATTTTACAGTGTGTTGCAAAGTGATCATTTACTCAGTCAAGGAGCAAAGAAACATTTGAAAGCAAAATCTTGATGATTTATTCTTGATTTTTATTTTAGAAAAAAATCTACTTAAATTGAGATGATTCAATTTACAAATGTTTGTTTCTTTTAAAAAAACAAAATGTTCAAAAAATATTTCACTTTCATGACTTTTTAGGAAAAACCCAACAGTTCAAACAAATGGTTCATGTTCTTGTATAATTTCTTTATCAAAAGAATGAAGCAATAAGAAATTAAACATACTAAATTTAAAAGAAATAATGTTTAAGATTTCTTCAATCAAATAATATAAATCACTTGACATACCGAAGCTCAACATTTCACACATTCTGATGTTTTTCAGACATTAAAAAGGACTTTAAAAGAAATCTTTAGACAAATGCAAAGCTGTTTCCACACATCGATACACAATGATAAAAAGTAATGTATTAGATTGTCATTCATGTTCAATTAGATTAAAATTATGTAAAAAAAAAAAAAAAAAAAAGACAAAATGTTAAATAAGATCTCATGTCCTATTCTTGAAAAAGGAAATTTGTCAAAAATTGACAACCTTTTTCAGTCCATCTTGGCTGACTATAACCACTGTGAAATACATATAACTCTGGACAAAAGAAAAGATTTTTAGTTAAAACAGCTTTTTTAAATCTACCGAACATAATGTGTCATCTTCTGAGAATATAAATGAAAAATAATGCAAAGAACATGTTTTGTGGTATTCTCTACTTTATCATAGTGCAACTAATTTTCTAAACTACTTATTTTTTTAAATAAATGATACAGATCAATGTTTGTAGATGTCCCACTGATATTAGAAAAACTAGTTTGTTCAAGACATCTCTGGAATGGGCAAACTGTATATTTCCAAACTTTGATTGCATCATCTTTGCTGTAGTCTCTCCATTCACTGGGAATTTTTCCTTCACCCTGAATTTCATTCCATAGTAGTCCTCCAGTTCCTTCTGAAAGTGGCAGACAAACCATTTCCAGTATGTGAGCTTAGATTCATCAGAAGTAATCATCCATGAAGCATACTCCTCCCCAGCAGTCCAATACTCTTTATAAGGAATTGACTTCTCTGGGTCATGACTTGGGCTGAATTTTCTGTCACTTGCAACTAATGTGGTGCAGAAATCAATGGTCAGATCCTTTGATCCTTTTATGTAACCTCCATTAACTCCCCTGGGTCGATGAAAAGGAACACTGTGTTCTCCAGGACTGTGGTTCTTCAGGGTGTTGGTGCAAACAGCTGCACAGAAAGGACAGCATTCCCTTCAGCAGTTACACAGCTGATCAATGAGGATTTGATCAGGTGTCTTCCCGCACTTCTTCACTTTATCCAGTGGGAGGCAGCTCATCCTCCTTTAGTGATGGATTGCAAGGCCTCTCTCTATCTCTATCTCTTCAGAAAGGCAAAATTGTTGACGTCTCTGAAGTTTTAACAAATTGCATCAAGTATCAGCTTGTTGTTCAGTGAGGTGGAAAATAAATTCTACCCACATGTTCATGTTTCCTTTTCTGCTTGTTCACTTCATCTGTTGCTTCAAATAAAGCTTGTCTGATAAGCTTGTCGATGTCATCTACGTTTTTCCAGAGTATTTCGTGCTTTATCTTTTGTGTTTTGTAAAGATGTATTCTTCCGACCGCCTCCAACAAAAGCCTCACATGCAGCCTTGGATTTTCGATGAAGTATAAAACTACAGAAATATATTTTCTAGTTTGTCTGAGAATCTCATCCATGTCATCTAAATGTTTCCCTATTATGCTCTCTGCTTCGTCTCTGTGCTGTGTAAAAATGTATTCATCTAGCT
>JALJCO010014300.1:0-16732 GCA_023101725.1 Atherinomorus stipes | reverse complement strand
CCAGAACCAGGAAGGAAAACCTCAATCAGGACCAGAACCAGGAAGGAAAACTCCATCAGGACCAGAACCAGGAAGGAAAACCTCCATCAGAACCAGAACCAGGAAGGAAAACCTCCATCAGGACCAGAACCAGGAAGGAAATCCTCCATCAGACCAGAACCAGGAAGGAAAACCTCCATCAGGACCAGAACCAGGAAGGAAATCCTCCATCAGACCAGAACCAGGAAGGAAAACCTCAATCAGGACCAGAACCAGGAAGGAAAACCCTCCATCAGGACCAGAACCAGGAAGGAAATCCTCCATCAGGACCAGAACCAGGAAGGAAAACCTCCATCAGGACCAGAACCAGGAAGGAAAACCTCCATCAGGACCAGAACCAGGAAGGAAATCCTCCATCAGGACCAGAACCAGGAAGGAAAACCTCAATCAGGACCAGAACCAGGAAGGAAAACCTCCATCAGGACCAGAACCAGGAAGGAAAACCTCCATCAGAACCAGAACCAGGAAGGAAATCCTCCATCAGAACCAGAACCAGTAAGGAAAACCTCCATCAGGACCAGAACCAGGAAGGAAAACCTCCATCAGAACCAGAACCAGGAAGAAAAACCTCCATCAGGACCAGAACCAGGAAGGAAAACCTCCATCAGAACCAGAACCAGGAAGGAAAACCTCCATCAGGACCAGAACCAGGAAGGAAATCCTCCATCAGGACCAGAACCAGGAAGGAAAACCTCCATTAGAACCAGAACCAGGAAGGAAAACCTCCATCAGAACCAGAACCAGGAAGGAAAACCTCCATCAGAACCAGAACCAGAACCAGGAAGAAAACCTCCATCAGGACCAGAACCAGGAAGGAAAACCTCCATCAGAACCAGAACCAGAACCAGGAAGAAAACCTCCATCAGGACCAGAACCAGGAAGGAAAAAACCTCCATCAGAACCAGAACCAGGAAGGAAAACCTCCATCAGGACCAGAATCAGGAAGGAAAACCTCCATCAGAACCAGAACCAGGAAGGAAAACCTCCATCAGGACCAGAACCAGGAAGGAAAACCTCCATCAGAACCAGAACCAGGAAGAAAACCTCCATCAGGACCAGAACCCGGAAGGAAAACCTCCATCAGAACCAGAACCAGGAAGGAAAACCTCCATCAGAACCAGAACCAGGAAGGAAAACCTCCATCAGGACCAGAACCAGGAAGGAAAACCTCCATCAGAACCAGAACCAGGAAGGAAAACCTCCATCAGGACCAGAACCAGGAAGGAAAACCTCCATCAGAACCAGAACCAGGAAGGAAAACCTCCATCAGGACCGGATCCGGATCCTTCGGTCTGAACAAGTGAAACTCCAAAATCTTCATCGTGGAAATCCGTTCCCCCTGAGAAGGTGAAAAACCTCCATTACCTGTAACCAGATTACAGTCAGATGTCTGACTGTAATCTGATTACAATCAGATGTTATTCTGTAATCAGTAATTACTAATGAAGCTGGAGGTCTCGTCCGCTTCGTGAAAACGTTCCATATCATCCAGTCCGGCTCATAAATCAGCCCACCCCCCCCCCCCCCCCCCCCCCCCCTCACATTCTTTCATGTCTTTTTCTGGTTGAACTTGTCCAAACAAATGAAACTGCGAGCAGTTTTCTCGTCCGTCAGCAGCTCCTCGCGTTTGTTTTCCTTCCTCGCTCTAACTGCTCCTAATTAAAACTATCACTGCTGTAATCTCATTACATGAAAATAAGCTGGGCTCGTTTGAAAAAGGGGAAAGTCATGAAACTTGTGGCGCTGTGATCATTTGTTTGGGCTGTGGGTTTGGAAACGGTTCCCAACGGAGAAAAACCGCCATGATTGATGGCCGAAAGCAGAGACGGAGTTTGTTTAAGTGAATTTGTTTAATTCTCGCAGGAATAATCGTTGAAATCAGGCTGGAAAGTAGAAAATCCAGCCTGCAGAGGGACGGAGTCCACGTGGACGAGCCCTGATCAGAGCTGGACTGACCTGGATTATCACCAGATTATCTCCAAGTTTTCTTCAGATTATCTCCAGATTATCCTCAGATTATCACCAGATAATCTCCTGTTTATCTCCAGATTATTACCAGATTATAACCAGATTATAACCAGATTATCATGATTATCACCAAGTTTTCTTCAGATTTTCTCCAGTTTATCTCCACATTTTCTTTAGATTATCTCCAGATTATCCTCAGATTATCACCAGATAATCTCCTGATTATCTCCAGATTATTTCCAGATTATAACCAGATTATTATGATTATCACCAAATTTTCTTCAGATTTTCCTCCAGTTTATCTCCACATTTTCTTTAGATTATCTCCAGATTATCTGATGGAGGTATCCTCTCCATTGTCTCCTTTCGTGCAGGATTAAAGTGATGTCAGATTAAATTTGTGCAGCGACCTATTGGTTTCCATCATCATCCATTCACTGGTTTATATGTGAACAGTTTTTCTAAACTGGACTGATGCCGATCAAATAGAAAATGTTTTCATTTGATTATAATTTGACTGAATCTTCACAAACTCCTTCAGATTAATAAAATGTCTGCAAACCAAAAACCTGGAAATAAACCGTCATGTTCTTCATCAGCAGGGACGCCTCAGCCGCTTTAATGGGAGTAATGGTTTTAATGGTTTGGTTCTGGTGGTATTTCCTGCTGCTGCTGCGAAATGAAGCAAACAAGAGGTCACGTTTTCAGACCAACCAGACATGAAGCGGAGGGGGGGGGGGGGTCCTCTGTAGTTATAATGAGAAACATGGCGAAGTTTCACCGTGGGAGAAGAACTGAACATGAGTTAAATGTTTGCATGAACAGCTGATTTCTGCGTTTACACAAACATGTCGGAGGATTCCACCGATGACATGAACCCACAGCGCAGGTCAAAGGTCAGGAATCCCAACCCATGTCATTATGATGCTGCATTCACTGTCTTCCTGCTGCCCCCGTGTGATGATGCTGCATTCACTGTCTTCCTGCTGCCCCCGTGTGATGATGCTGCATTCACTGTCCTCCTGCTGCCCGTGTGATGATGCTGCATTCACTGTCTTCCTGCTGCCCCCGAGTGATGATGCTGCATTCACTGTCCTCCTGCTGCCCCGTGTGATGATGCTGCATTCACTGTCTTCCTGCTGCCCGTGTGATGATGCTGCGTTCACTGTCCTCCTGCTGCCCCGTGTGATGATGCTGCATTCACTGTCCTCCTGCTGCCTCGTGTGATGATGCTGCATTCACTGTCTTCCTGCTGCCCCGAGTGATGATGCTGCATTCACTGTCCTCCTGCTGCCCCCGTGTGATGATGCTGCATTCACTGTCTTCCTGCTGCCCGTGTGATGATGCTGCATTCACTGTCCTCCTGCTGCCCCGTGTGATGATGCTGCATTCACTGTCTTCCTGCTGCCCGTGTGATGATGCTGCGTTCACTGTCCTCCTGCTGCCCCGTGTGATGATGCTGCATTCACTGTCCTCCTGCTGCCTCGTGTGATGATGCTGCATTCACTGTCTTCCTGCTGCCCCGTGTGATGATGCTGCATTCACTGTCTTCCTGTTGCCCCCGTGTGATGATGCTGCATTCACTGTCTTCCTGCTGCCCCGTGTGATGATGCTGCATTCACTGTCCTCCTGCTGCCCCCGTGTGATGATGCTGCATTCACTGTCTTCGTGCTGCCCGTGTGATGATGCTGCGTTCACTGTCCTCCTGCTGCCCCCGTGTGATGATGCTGCATTCACTGTCTTCCTGCTGCCCCCGTGTGATGATGCTGCATTCACTGTCCTCCTGCTGCCCGTGTGATGATGCTGCATTCACTGTCCTCCTGCTGCCCCCGTGTGATGATGCTGCATTCACTGTCCTCCTGCTGCCCGTGTGATGATGCTGCATTCACTGTCCTCCTGCTGCCCCCGTGTGATGATGCTGCATTCACTGTCCTCCTGCTGCCCCCGTGTGATGATGCTGCATTCACTGTCCTCCTGCTGCCCCCGTGTGATGATGCTGCATTCACTGTCCTCCTGCTGCCCCCGTGTGATGATGCTGCATTCACTGTCCTCCTGCTGCCCCCGTGTGATGATGCTGCATTCACTGTCTTCCTGCTGCCCGTGTGATGATGCTGCATTCACTGTCTTCCTGCTGCCCGTGTGATGATGCTGCATTCACTGTCCTCCTGCTGCCCCGTGTGATGATGCTGCATTCACTGTCTTCCTGCTGCCCCCGTGTGATGATGCTGCATTCACTGTCCTCCTGCTGCCCGTGTGATGATGCTGCATTCACTGTCCTCCTGCTGCCCGTGTGATGATGCTGCATTCACTGTCCTCCTGCTGCCCCCGTGTGATGATGCTGCATTCACTGTCCTCCTGCTGCCCGTGTGATGATGCTGCATTCACTGTCTTCCTGTTGCCCCCGTGTGATGATGCTGCATTCACTGTCCTCCTGCTGCCCCGTGTGATGATGCTGCATTCACTGTCTTCCTGCTGCCCCCGTGTGATGATGCTGCATTCACTGTCCTCCTGCTGCCCCCGTGTGATGATGCTGCATTCACTGTCCTCCTGCTGCCCCCGTGTGATGATGCTGCATTCACTGTCCTCCTGCTGCCCCCGTGTGATGATGCTGCATTCACTGTCCTCCTGCTGCCCCCGTGTGATGATGCTGCATTCACTGTCTTCCTGCTGCCCCGTGTGATGATGCTGCATTCACTGTCTTCCTGCTGCCCCCGTGTGATGATGCTGCATTCACTGTCTTCCTGCTGCCCGTGTGATGATGCTGCATTCACTGTCCTCCTGCTGCCCCCGTGTGATGATGCTGCATTCACTGTCCTCCTGCTGCCCCGTGTGATGATGCTGCATTCACTGTCTTCCTGCTGCCCCCGTGTGATGATGCTGCATTCACTGTCTTCCTGCTGCCCGTGTGATGATGCTGCATTCACTGTCTTCCTGCTGCCCGTGTGATGATGCTGCATTCACTGTCCTCCTGCTGCCCCGTGTGATGATGCTGCATTCACTGTCTTCCTGCTGCCCCCTGTGATGATGCTGCATTCACTGTCCTCCTGCTGCCCGTGTGATGATGCTGCATTCACTGTCCTCCTGCTGCCCGTGTGATGATGCTGCATTCACTGTCCTCCTGCTGCCCCCGTGAGATGATGCTGCATTCACTGTCCTCCTGCTGCCCGTGTGATGATGCTGCATTCACTGTCCTCCCTGCTGCCCCTGTGTGATGATGCTGCATTCACTGTCCTCCTGCTGCCCCCGTGTGATGATGCTGCATTCACTGTCTTCCTGCTGCCCCGTGTGATGATGCTGCATTCACTGTCCCCCTGCTGCCCCCCGTGTGATGATGCTGCATTCACTGTCCTCCTGCTGCCCCCCGTGTGATGATGCTGCATTCACTGTCCTCCTCTGCCCCCTGTGATGATGCTGCATTCACTGTCCTCCTGCTGCCCCTGTGTGATGATGCTGCATTCACTGTCTTCCCTGCTGCCCCGTGTGATGATGCTGCATTCACTGTCTTCCTGCTGCCCCCCTGTGATGATGCTGCATTCACTGTCTTCCTGCTGCCCGTGTGATGATGCTGCATCCTCCTGCTGCCCCCGTGTGATGATGCTGCATTCACTGTCTTCCTGTTGCCCCCGTGTGATGATGCTGCATTCACTGTCCTCCTGCTGCCCCGTGTGATGATGCTGCATTCACTGTCTTCCTGCTGCCCCCGTGTGATGATGCTGCATTCACTGTCCTCCTGCTGCCCCCGTGTGATGATGCTGCATTCACTGTCCTCCTGCTGCCCCCCGTGTGATGATGCTGCATTCACTGTCCTCCTGCTGCCCCCTTGTGATGATGCTGCATTCACTGTCCTCCTGCTGCCCCCTGTGATGATGCTGCATTCACTGTCTTCCTGCTGCCCCGTGTGATGATGCTGCATTCACTGTCTTCCTGCTGCCCCCGTGTGATGATGCTGCATTCACTGGCTTCCTGCTGCCCGTGTGATGATGCTGCATTCACTGTCTTCCTGCTGCCCGTGTGATGATGCTGCATTCACTGTCCTCCTGCTGCCCTGTGTGATGATGCTGCATTCACTATCCTCCTGCTGCCCGTGTGATGATGCTGCATTCACTGTCTTCCTGCTGCCCCCCGTGTGATGATGCTGCATTCACTGCCTTCCTGCTGCCCGTGTGGATGATGCTGCATTCACTGTCCTCCTGCTGCCCCGTGTGATGATGCTGCATTCACTGTCTTCCCTGCTGCCCCCGTGTGATGATGCTGCATTCACTGTCTTCCTGCTGCCCCCGTGTGATGATGCTGCATTCACTGTCTTCCTGCTGCCCCCCGTGTGATGATGCTGCATTCACTGTCCTCCTGCTGTCCCGTGTGATGATGCTGCATTCACTGTCCTCCTGATGCCCCGTGTGATAATGCTGCATTCACTGCCTCCCGGCTGCCCCTGCAGAGGATGCTGCATTCACCGTCTTCCTGCTGCCCCCCATGTGATGATGCTGCATTCACTGTCTTCCTGCTGCCCGTGTGATGATGCTGCATTCACTGTCCTCCTGCTGCCCTCGTGTGATGATGCTGTATTCACTGTCCTCCTGCTGCCCTCGTGTGATGATGCTGCAATCACTGGCCCTCCTGCTGCCCCCGTGTGATGATGCTGCATTCACTGTCCTCCTGCTGCCCTCGTGTGATGATGCTGCATTCACTGTCCTCCTGCTGCCCCCCTGTGATGATGCTGCATTCACTGTCTTCCTGCTGCCCCCGTGTGATGATGCTGCATTCACTGTCTTCCTGTTGCCCCCGTGTGACGATGCTGCATTCACTGTCTTCCTGCTGCCCCCGTGTGACGATGCTGCATTCACTGTCTTCCTGTTGCCCCCGTGTGATGATGCTGCATTCACTGTCTTCCTGCTGCCCGTGTGATGATGCTGCATTCACTGTCTTCCTGCTGCCCCTGTATGACGATGCTGCATTCACTGTCTTCCTGTTGCCCCCCGTGTGATGATGCTGCATTCACTGTCTTCCCTGCTGCCCGTGTGATGATGCTGCATTCACTGTCTTCCTGCTGCCCCGTGTGATGATGCTGCATTCACTGTCTTCCTGTTGCCCCCGTGTGATGATGCTGCATTCACTGTCTTCCTGTTGCCCCCGTGTGATGATGCTGCATTCACTGTCTTCCTGCTGCCCCGTGTGATGATGCTGCATTCACTGTCTTCCTGCTGCCCCGTGTGATGATGCTGCATTCACTGTCTTCCTGCTGCCCCCGTGATGATGCTGCATTCACTGTCCTCCTGCTGCCCCGTGTGATGATGCTGCATTCACTGTCCTCCTGCTGCCCCCGTGTGATGATGCTGCATTCACTGTCCTCCTGCTGCCCCCGTGTGATGATGCTGCATTCACTGTCCTCCTGCTGCCCGTGTGATGATGCTGCATTCACTGTCTTCCTGCTGCCCGTGTGATGATGCTGCATTCACTGTCTTCCTGCTGCCCCCGTGTGATGATGCTGCATTCACTGTCCTCCTGCTGCCCCCGTGTGATGATGCTGCATTCACTGTCTTCCTGCTGCCCCGCGTGATGATGCTGCATTCACTGTCCTCCTGCTGCCCGTGTGATGATGCTGCATTCACTGTCTTCCTGCTGCCCCCGTGTGATGATGCTGCATTCACTGTCTTCCTGCTGCCCCGTGTGATGATGCTGCATTCACTGTCTTCCTGCTGCCCCGTGTGATGATGCTGCATTCACTGTCTTCCTGTTGCCCGTGTGATGATGCTGCATTCACTGTCTTCCTGCTGCCCCGTGTGATGATGCTGCATTCACTGTCTTCCTGCTGCCCCGTGTGATGATGCTGCATTCACTGTCTTCCTGTTGCCCGTGTGATGATGCTGCATTCACTGTCTTCCTGCTGCCCCCTGTGTGATGATGCTGTATTCACTGTCTCCCTGCTGCCCCCGTGTGATGATGCTGCATTCACTGTCTTCCTGCTGCCCCCTGTGATGATGCTGCATTCACTGTCATACTGCTGCCCCCGTGTGATGATGCTGCATTCACTGTCTTCCTGCTGCCCCCGCGTGATGATGCTGCATTCACTGTCTTCCTGCTGCCCGTGTGATGATGCTGCATTCACTGTCTTCCTGTTGCCCGTGTGATGATGCTGCATTCACTGTCCTCCTGCTGCCCGTGTGATGATGCTGCATTCACTGTCTTCCTGCTGCACGTGTGATGATGCTGCATTCACTGTCTTCCTGCTGCCCGTGTGATGATGCTGCATTCACTGTCTTCCTGCTGCACGTGTGACGATGCTGCATTCACTGTCTTCCTGTTGCCCCCGTGTGATGATGCTGCATTCACTGTCTTCCTGTTGCCCGTGTGATGATGCTGCATTCACTGTCTTCCTGCTGCACGTGTGATGATGCTGCATTCACTGTCTTCCTGTTGCCCGTGTGATGATGCTGCATTCACTGTCTTCCTGCTGCCCCCGTGTGATGATGCTGCATTCACTGTCTTCCTGCTGCACGTGTGACGATGCTGCATTCACTGTCTTCCTGTTGCCCGTGTGACGATGCTGCATTCACTGTCTTCCTGCTGCCCCGTGTGATGATGCTGCATTCACTGTCTTCCTGTTGCCCCCGTGTGATGATGCTGCATTCACTGTCTTCCTGTTGCCCCCGTGTGATGATGCTGCATTCACTGTCTTCCTGCTGCCCCGTGTGATGATGCTGCATTCACTGTCTTCCTGCTGCCCCCGTGTGATGATGCTGCATTCACTGTCTTCCTGCTGCCCCCGTGTGATGATGCTGCATTCACTGTCTTCCTGTTGCCCCCGTGTGATGATGCTGCATTCACTGTCTTCCTGCTGCCCCCGTGTGATGATGCTGCATTCACTGTCTTCCTGCTGCCCCGTGTGATGATGCTGCATTCACTGTCCTCCTGCTGCCCGTGTGATGATGCTGCATTCACTGTCCTCCTGCTGCCTCGTGTGATGATGCTGCATTCACTGTCCTCTTGCTGCCCTCGTGTGATGATGCTGCATTCACTGTCTTCATGCTGCCCCGTGTGATGATGCTGCATTCACTGTCCTCCTGCTGCCCTCGTGTGATGATGCTGCATTCACTGTCCTCTTGCTGCCCTCGTGTGATGATGCTGCATTCACTGTCCTCTTGCTGCCCTCGTGTGATGATGCTGCATTCACTGTCTTCCTGTTGCCCCGTGTGATGATGCTGCATTCACTGTCTTCCCTGCTGCCCCATGTGATCATGCTGCATTCACTGTCCTCCTGCTGCCCTTGTGTGATGATGCTGCATTCACTGTCTTCCTGCTGCCCCCGTGTGATGATGCTGCATTCACTGTCTTCCTGTTGCCCCCGTGTGATGATGCTGCATTCACTGTCTTCCTGCTGCCCCATGTGATGATGCTGCATTCACTGTCCTCCTGCTGCCCTTGTGTGATGATGCTGTATTCACTGTCTTCCTGTTGCCCCCGTGTGATGATGCTGCATTCACTGTCTTCCTGCTGCCCCATGTGATGATGCTGCATTCACTGTCCTCCTGCTGCCCTTGTGTGATGATGCTGCATTCACTGTCTTCCTGCTGCCCTCGTGTGATGATGCTGCATTCACTGTCCTCTTGCTGCCCTCGTGTGATGATGCTGCATTCACTGTCTTCATGCTGCCCCGTGTGATGATGCTGCATTCACTGTCCTCCTGCTGCCCTCGTGTAGCTGAGCGAACACTGGAAAAGGAGCTATTTTGATTTCCTTATACTAGAAAACATGTCTGTACTAGAGATGATAATTGATCAGAAATTATCGGTTCCAATGCCATTATTGATGCAGCTCATCAATTTTCTCATCCATGCCTGACGGGTTGTTGTACATGAAAAAACAGATCATGTAGGTTACTGCTTGTAACAAATGCTGACATTTTTTCCAGCTGTGTGAAAAAGTGTTTCCTTCTTCCTGATTTCTTCCACTTTTACATGTTTGTCACTAAAATGTTTCAGATCATCAAACACATTTAAATGTGAGACAAAGAAAACACAAGAAAACACAAAAGGCAGTTTTTAGATGAAGATTTTTATTTTTAAGGGGGTAAAAATCCAAAACTCCATACATATATACATACATACATACATACGTACATACATGAGTACATAAATACATACATACATGCATATGAACAGACACATTAACTCATTAATACAAACAAACACATACAATCCTGTATACATACAAAGATACATACATACATGCATACAAACACACATACATTCATAATTACGTACATACATGAGAACATACAGATATACGTGCATAAGAACATATAAATATATATACATACAAACATGCATAAATACATCCATGCATGCACATATATTCATGAATACATACATAAATGTATACATACATGCCTGCAAACATACATGCATGCATACATGCATAAAAACAAAGTTATAAATACATATATACATGCAAAACAACATACATCCATTCATACATGCATAATTTAATTCATACATAAATTCATTCATACATGCATGCAGACATACATTTATGCATACATACATATATACATACATGCATATATATAAACATACATACATACATGCAAAAGAACATACATACATGCATAAATATATGTATACACATAAATTCATGTATACATACATAAATGCATAAATACATGCATACAAAAATAAATGCAAATATAATTGCATGCATACATACATATATACATACATGCATATTTACATACATTCATATATACATACATACGTACATATACACATACATTCATATATTCATACATTCATCCATTCACACATACATACATTCATTTATACGTGCATGAATACATACATACATTTATGCATACATACATATGAACATGCATACATTTATGCATACATACATATGAACATGCATACATTCATCCATAAATAAATACATACATTTATGTATGAATCTACACTGAGTACACAATCATGAGGCGAGTTGCATTTTTGAGGATCAGATTTTTTATTTAACAGCAACTTTGGTCTTGGTTCATCCAAAATATTTATAGACTTCAAACCTGAACTTTTAAAAAGTGAAAGTGAGGATTTGGCTTTAATGCAAGAATATCTACGTTTGCTCATTTATTAGGCAACGATCTATTTGCAGAATTATCACACAACTCAATGACAATCAGCTTTTTCCATCTTGTTTATTTTCAGAAAAACATACTTAAGTACATACATACATACAAACATGCATACATTCATCCAAAATATTTATAGACTTCAAACCTGAATATTAAAGAAATTGAAAGTGATTTGGCTTTATGCAAGAATATCTACGTTTGCTCTGTTTATTTTCATACAAATATACATACGTACATACATGAATACATTTCTACATACATTCATCCATGCATACATATATACATACATATGTTCATACAAACATACATAAATACATACATTCATACATACATACATTTATGCTTACATTCATGCATAGTTACATACATTCATGCATACTTACATATATTCATGCATTCATGCATTGATACAAACATACATGTACTCATCCATAGGTACATACATACATCTATGCCTACATACATACATATGTTCACACATACATTCATACATGCATAAGAACATAGATTTAAACATAAATGCATACATACATAAATTCACACACACATACATACATACATATATAAATATATCCACGCATACATACATGCAATCATACATACATACATACCTGCATACAAACATACATAAACACATACATTCATCCATACAAACATGCATACGTACCTACATACTTACATTCATCCGTACATGAATAGATACATACATACATATGTTCACACACACAAAAATACATACATACATACACACATATATATGTACATACATACATACATGCATAAGAACATACACTTATACATAAAAACATACATACATAAATTCACACACATGTATGCATTCATCCATACATACATGCAAACATGCATATAAACATACATTCCTGCTCTCGGATACTTACAGTACAGAGATGGGTGAAATGCAGAGCCCTAATTTCCCCTTGGAGATCTCAACAGTATATTAAAATAATTAGAAAAATAAGAACATACATACATATGTTCACACACACACATGAAACATACAAACATACATAAATACATACATACATAAATACATACGTTCTTACAAAAATTCACACACACATTCATATGTATACATGCATGCATATATTCAGACACATAAACATGCATATATGTAAAATCATGCATACATACATACAAATGTACACTTCTAGAAACATACATACATTCATGCATACATACATGCATAAGAACATACATACATACATGCATATATACATGCATACGTACATACATGAATGCATGCATATTAACATACAAACATTCATATATACATACATACGTGCATATTTACACACATACATACATAAATTCAAATAAACATACATACATACATGCATATATACATAAATGCATACACACATGCAAGCATACATACATACATATATACATACATACATACATATATACATACATACATGTATTCATACATGAATACATACAAACATAACATTCATCCATTCACACATACATACATTCATTTATACATGCATGTATACATACATACATTTATGCATACATACATACAAACATGCATACATTCATCCAAAATATTTATAGACTTCAAACCTGAATATTAAAGAAACTGAAAGTAATTTGGCTTTATGCAAGAATATCTACGTTTGCTCTGTTTATTTTCATACAAATATACATACGTACATACATGAATACATTTCTACATACATTCATCCATGCATACATACATACATACACATGTTCACACAAACGTACATAAATACATACATTCATACATACATACATTCATGCATACTTACATATATTCATCCATTCATGCATTGATACAAACATACATGTACTCATCCATAGGTACATACATACATATGTTCACACATACATACATACATACATACATACATAAGAACATACGTTAACACATAAATGCATACATACATAAATTCACACACACATACATACATATATATATTCATATATTCACGCATACATACAAACATACATACGTACCTACATACTTACATTCATACATACATACATATGGTCACACACACACACACACACACACATACATACATACATACGAACCTACATACATTCATTTATGCATGTATACATACATATGTTCACACACACTTAAATACATACATACATACACACATACAGAAATACATACATACAGAAATTCACACACACATTCATATGTATACATGCATGCATATATTCAGACACATAAACATGCATGTATGTCAAATCATGCATACATACATGCATAAGAACATACATACATACATAGATACATGCATACAAACACATTTATACATACATACAATCTTGCATGCATACATACATATATACATGCATACGTACATACATGAATGCATGCATATTAACATACATATATTCATATATACATAAATGCATACACACATGCATGCATGCATACATACACATATATACATACATTCATATATTCATACATGAATACATACATACATACATACATTCATCCATTCACACATACATACCTTCATTTATACATGCATGTATACATACATACATTTATGCAAACATTCATATTAACATGCATACATTCATCCAAAATATTTATAGACTTCAAACCTGAATATTAAAGAAATTGAAAGTGATTTGGCTTTATGCAAGAATATCTACGTTTGCTCTGTTTATTTTCATACAAATATACATACGTACATACATGAATACATTTCTACATACATTCATCCATGCATACATATATACATACATATGTTAATACAAACATACATAAATACATACATTCATACATACATACATTTATGCTTACATTCATGCATAGTTACATACATTTATGCATACTTACATATATTCATCCATACATGCATTGATACAAACATACATGTACTCATCCATAGGTACATACATACATCTATGCCTACATACATACATATGTTCACACACACATACATACATACATATATATATTCACGCATACATACAAACATACATACGTACCTACATACTTACATACATACATACATACACACATACAGAAATACATACATACAGAAATTCACACACACATTCATATGTATACATGCATGCATATATTTAGACACATAAACATGCATATATGTAAAATCATGCATACATACATGCATATGTACACTTCTAGAAACATACATACATTCATGCATACATACATGCATAAGAACATACATACATTCATATATACATAAATGCATACACACATGCATGCATACATACACATATATACATACATTCATATATTCATACATGAATACATACATACATTTATGCTTACATTCATGCATAGTTACATACATTCATGCATACTTACATATATTCATCCATTCATGCATTGATACAAACATACATGTACTCATCCATAGGTACATACATACATATGTTCACACATACATACATACATACATACATACATAAGAACATACGTTAACACATAAATGCATACATACATAAATTCACACACACATACATACATATATATATATTCATATATTCACGCATACATACAAACATACATACGTACCTACATACTTACATTCATACATACATACATATGGTCACACACACACACACACACACACATACATACATACATACGAACCTACATACATTCATTTATGCATGTATACATACATATGTTCACACACACTTAAATACATACATACATACACACATACAGAAATACATACATACAGAAATTCACACACACATTCATATGTATACATGCATGCATATATTTAGACACATAAACATGCATATATGTAAAATCATGCATACATACATACATAAGAACATACATACATACATAAATACATGCATACAAACACATTTATACATACATACAATCTTGCATGCATACATACATATATACATGCATACGTACATACATGAATGCATGCATATTGACATACATACATTCATATATACATAAATGCATACACACATGCATGCATGCATACATACACATATATACATACATTCATATATTCATACATGAATACATACATACATTCATCCATTCACACATACATACCTTCATTTATACATGCATGTATACATACATACATTTATGCATACATACATACAAACATGCATACATTCATCCAAAATATTTATAGACTTCAAACCTGAATATTAAAGAAACTGAAAGTGATTTGGCTTTATGCAAGAATATCTACGTTTGCTCTGTTTATTTTCATACAAATATACATACGTACATACATGAATACATTTCTACATACATTCATCCATGCATACATATATACATACATATGTTAATACAAACATACATAAATACATACATTCATACATACATACATTTATGCCTACATTCATGCATAGTTACATACATTCATGCATACTTACATATATTCATCCATTCATGCATTGATACAAACATACATGTACTCATCCATAGGTACATACATACATCTATGCCTACATACATACATATGTTCACACACACATACATACATACATATATATATTCACGCATACATACAAACATACATACGTACCTACATACTTACATACATACATACATACACACATACAGAAATACATACATACAGAAATTCACACACACATTCATATGTATACATGCATGCATATATTTAGACACAAACATGCATATATGTAAAATCATGCATACATACATGCATATGTACACTTCTAGAAACATACATACATTCATGCATACATACATGCATAAGAACATACATACATTCATATATACATAAATGCATACACACATGCATGCATACATACACATATATACATACATTCATATATTCATACATGAATACATACATACATACATACATTCATCCATTCACACATACATACATTTATTTATACATGCATACATACATACATACATTTATGCATACATACATACAAACATGCATACATTCATCCATAAATATTTATAGACTTCAAACCTGAAAAATAAAGAAATTGAAAGTGATTTGGCTTTATGCAAGAATATCTACGTTTGCTCTGTTTATTTTCATACAAATATACATACGTACATACATGAATACATTTCTGCATACATGCATACATACATACATTCATGCATACTTACATATATTCATCCATACATGCAAAGATACAAACATACATGTACTCATCCATAGGTACATACATACATACATACATACATGCATAAGAACATACATTTATACATAAATGCATGCATACATAAATTCACACACATATATATATATATATATATATATATATATATATACACATATATTCACACATACATACATACATTCATCCATACATGCATATATACAAACATACATGTTTTCATCAATAGTAGTTACATTCATCTCATAAATACATATGTTCACGCACATATATACACACATATGTACATACATACATACTTTCATCCATACATGCATAGATACAAACATACATGTGTTCATCCATAGGTACATACAGTCATTCATACATACATATGTTCACATGCACACACACACACAGGCATACATACGTACATGTATACATGTATGAATCCATAAGAACATGTAAAATCATGCATACATACATACAAATGTA
>JALJCO010014298.1:0-29768 GCA_023101725.1 Atherinomorus stipes | reverse complement strand
TCTCTTTGTTAACAGTGACTGATATGGCGATCTCTCCCTTTGACCTTTCACCAAATGAAACCGCCATGTTTGACCAGACGACCTCTGCTCAAGATCTATGGAAGGAGAATAGACGGTTTAAGATTTACAAACACTGGCGTTTTATGGTGGGCGGAGCTTAGCCTGGAGGCAAAAACAGAGGCGAAGACGTTACGTTGACAAATGGCAGCTAACGATTTTCAATGTCATTTCCGTAAATGGAGACTTTTCAAACAACATTTCAGTCTGGGAACTGTGGGAATATGTCCTATACGGACCGTGACGACTATCTTAGTAAATCAGATGAAAGCAGGCTGGCTGATCTAGACACCTTATAGGAGAGACATGAAGATCTTCTGGGTCGCCGAAGGTGGAGTGGCCAGACATCTAATCCAGACACCATGTGTTATCAACATGAGTAACTAAAGGCATAGAAATTATTGAATGCTCAGAACTATGTGAGAAATGGTCATGTTTTAATTATAAAATGCATCAATCTATGTCTGGATCTTTGTGTGCTGCGGTCTGAGAAGTTTCGCCAAACTGAATTCAAAGCAAGAAGAACAATATGTACGTAACCTTGGTCATCGTAAATTTGAACATTACCATTTTAAAGACCTACAACGTAATTTTTTGCATTTTTCTCAGTGACCCCCTACTGACAGATAGACTAACATCCATCTTCATCCAACCTGTACTGTGAGCTCACTCCAGCCAGTAGAAGACAGTCTTATCTTGACCCTTGTCTTCTCTATTGGTTCTGTCCCTTCCTCTCTTTCTTTTCCTTTCTTCCTCTGGTATTGTTTCCTTGCGTTTCTTTGCTGAATCCACCATGGCGCACATTCAGAAACACACACGTAATTCATATCTGGTTCATAACCGTTTGCTGGTAAGTGATGCAGTGTGCAACCAACTGGCCTGTAACGTCACGGTCTGTAATGTAAAGTTGCAGAGCGGTTTCTCAGCCTCAGGACGCTGCTGGGCAGTGATGGCTCGAGAAATACGCATAATGAATGTTGGTGTGGCATCAAAATGAGTCAGAAACGGATTTTTGGATGTCAAAAAGTTACATTTCACAATAGAAACTGGAGTTTCACCCTCGTTTTTTTTTTTTGTTTGTTTGTTTGTTTGTTTCCTGTCCAGCATGGTAGCAGCAGAATGATGATCTGGCTGCTTTGTTGTGTTCAACCAATTTGCTTTGCCAAGGGGAGCTTTATGAATATCAGGCTCCTCTTGATATTCTGAGAAAAAATATGTATACACTTACACAGTCAACTGGTGCATCTGCATCAGTGGAAAGGAGTGTTAATGTGTTTGTCTGTGGGGTCAGTTTGAGTAAACGTTATTGAGAAATCAAGGTGTGATTGTGTGTGTAAGTGTGTGAGAGTATGTTTTTTTTACCTTCTTTTTTTCTCCAGGTCAATATTGGCGAGTGGAAAGGATGATGGGTGAATATTGTGTGTAATCATGGGTGTGTGGGGGCTGGCGTTGTCACATGCCTCTTGGGGGATTCACTGGGCAGGCCTGGGGATGGTGGGCCTGTGGGCTCTGGCTCTTTGGCTGCCCTACTCCCGTCCCTGTCCCCCCTCCTTGGCACGGGGCGGATGGGTGGCTCCAGGGGGCCAGTGCTGACCCCTTACTGTACTTTCAGACCAAAAGCAGCGAGGACGCCCGAGGCTGGGCGACAAACAGGACAGCTTCCAAAGCTACATGACGTTTTTACAGTTTTGGTTGCTCTTCAAGTGACTGACGTCAACGTTCAATCGCACCAGTCTTTTAAAGGAGCTGCAAAGCGAACTTCTTGGCAGTTGTTGTTGCTCACCTCCCCCTCAATTAAAGCTGCAGAGCTGCAGAATGTTTTGTGTGGTCATTAAATACAGGAGAAAAAAATCGCAGAGCATATACATAAATTAATATCACTATTTAATTTGTCACAAGCGGTCTTTTCATCTTATCGCATTCAGCCATAATTGTTTTAATTTTTCTGAGCACTTGTCCTAGTGTCCTAAAAATTTTTTGGTTTACTGCCACAAACATTGTTCCTTTTATTCTGGCACCCAAACACACAATAAGATGGCATTTTAAAGTTGTAATAACACTTGAGAAAGCTCACTTCAACAGTCATTGGGCGGTTTCCCTCTGTTTTTGCCCCCAGGTACAGCAGTGATGTCTATAAAACATTCGCACCACGTGTAATACAGCACAAGTTACAGTCAGAACACCCATAGGATCCCTCACCAGGTATGTAATGTCCTTCCCTGTATTTTCCTGCTTGTTGAAGTACAAGTTCATTTTCAGGCTTTCGTGCAGTTTTACTTCGGTTGTCGCCACAGCTGCAGAAACATTATCATAACTATATCACAGAAATAAGTTATTTGACATCTCCAGTAATAGGACATTACTCACCAATGTGGATGTAGCTGTTGCTTTTAGAGCTATAAGGGAGAGCTGTCATGGTGGCGGATGCTTGCTTCTCAGATGAAATAGCAAGATCCTTTGTCTTTACCTGGAGTAAAACACATAGTACACAGACAGGTAAAATGATGAGAGGGTACTACCTCCAGCCTAAGTCAGCTTCCTTAAGCTAGCTTAAACTCAAAGGACTTTGTTAAAAGAATATCGAAAACTGAGAAAAACCAAAAACTTTCTGCTTTGTGAAAAAAAGAAAAGCTGCACAGAAGAAGGGCCTTCATGCAAACATCACCTATTCTACTATGAGAAAGTTTAGGAACCACTCTGAGGGTATAATAACGTATTAGAATAATTTCATAGAATTATATCTATTAGATCCAATGGAGCTCAGTAATTATGAGGTTTATGTGAGAAGAAAATATTTAAACTCTTTTTTGGATTAATAAGGGACCAATTAACAAGAAGCTAAAACTAGCGGAATGTGCTTTTTTGCTAATACCAGAGAGCTGTAGCTGCAGTATTGGGGATCAGCTGATGGTTGTTTTGACATCCTGATAGAAAAGACATGTACAGCGGGGGAAAAAAGTATTAAACACTTCAACATTTTTCTCAGAAAATATATTTCTATTGACTTATTAACTATTGACATGAAATTTTCACCAGATGTTGGGAACAACCCAAGTAATGCACACATACAAAGAAATCCTAACATTTATGTCCATAAATGAAGTTATGTGTAATATAGTTAAATGACACAGGGAATAAGTGGGAATACACTTAATGAAATTTAGTTACTACTTAGTGTGAAAACCTTTGTTGGTGATTCCAGCCTCCAGACGTCTCCTGTATGGAGAAACCAGTGGAATATGTTGCTCAGGTGTGATTTTGGTCCATTCTTCCACAAACTGCCTTCAGATCTTCAAGGTTTCGGTCTCTTCTGTGAACTCGGACTTCAGTTCTTTCCAAAGATTTTCAAGTGGGATGATTGACTGGGCCGTTCTAGCAGATTTATCTTCTTCTTCTTAAAGCAGGTGAGTGTTTCTTGGCTGTGTGGTGGGATGGTCGTCTTGCTGAAAGATCCAGCCTCTTTTCATCTTCAGCAGCTGCAGATGCAGCAGATTCTGGTCCAGGATGTCTCTCTACTTTTCTCCATTCATGCTTCCTTCAATTATATGAAGTCTGCCAGTACCACATGCTGAAAAACAGCCCCCACCATGATGTTCCCACCTCCAAACTTCACTATTGCTATGGTGATTTTTAGAGATGTCCCGATCAAGGTTTTTTGCCCCCGATTCCGAGTACGAGTCATTTGATTTTGAGGATCGGCCGATACCGAGTCCCGATCCGATACTTCTATAATAAAATGAAAATTTAAGAGAAAAAGACAGTGTTTCCCTACAGCAGTGGTCTGTAGGGGAAACACTGCTGCCTAATCTGATTCTGAATCCTATCAGCTCGAAGGTGCAATTAGGGAATCAGGAGGTGCCATATTTGTTGTATTTTTTCGTTTTATTTATTCTTATTTTACTTTATTATGACACCTCCTCTGATCAATTACATTCTTCCAGCCATATTCTAAAAAAGAAAACATATTTTGCATACATTTATATGCCAAACTAACGTCAAATTAATGAGTAAGTAATCATTTATGCATGTCTGTGGAAATCACAAAGGAAGGCTGGTTATTTCTCCATTTCTCTGAAGCTTGGAAACACATGATTATTTTTGGACAGCAAATAAAACCAACACTAGATTTCAAATAAACTCTGAAACAACAGATAGGCCTAATGTAATGTGTGCTTCGGTTTTACTCCGTTCATTAATGGCAAACAAACCCGCAGCGATGCACGCACTGCACAACTAACGTTAAACCAGCACATTGTCGCGTTGCTTCGCTAAATATTAACCACGTGTTACACGTTATGTTGACTTATTGTTGTTTACTTTGATTAATAGATCAAACTTTTTAAAAGCCGCTCATCAGTTCAGCAGCTGTAGTTATGTCTGAGTAAACAGGCTGCTGCCTGCTGGTGCGTTACATTTAAACTCCTGCACCGCCCGGTGATGCTGTAAACAGCACTGAGCTGTGCAGGACGGGGCGGTTCACATGAGGCAGAATCAAACCAACCGCTGGTCATAAAACCGAAACTGAGAGGAAACCACGCAGAGGAAAAAGAGGAGCAGCCCGCTGCTGCCGTATCAGTAAAGGAAACATTTAACCGATCCCTGATCGGGAAGTAACAGCCGATTCCGATCGAGTCTGAAATCACGTGATCGGGCCCCGATCCCCGATCACGTGATCGGATCGGGACATCTCTAGTGATTTTCGCCTCAAGTGCGGTGCCATTTCTCCTCCAAACATGTTGTGTCTTATGACATCTGAAGAGTTCAGTTCTGGTCTCATCTGACCAGACTATGTTTTCCAGAATGTCATGGGTTTGTCCAGATGTTGTGTTGCAAACTTCAAACCAGCATCAACCTGCTTCTTCTTCAGAAATGGAGTCTTGCGTGGTGTGCGTGCATGAAGGTCATGGCGGCTGAGTGCATTACTTCTTGTTTTCTCTGAAACAACTGTAGCTGCTGGTTCCAGGTCTTTCTGAAGCTCTCCACGAGTGGTCCTGGGCTGTTGGAGAACCTTTCTGATTATTGTTCTGACTGTCCGAAATCTAGTGAGGAGCACCTGGCCGTGGCCGGTTTTTGACAATGCCGTGTTCTTTCCACTTCCAGATGATAGTCCCAGCGGTGCTCACTGGAACTTTCAGATGCCTCCTGGTGAGGTGCTCTAGGCACGCCCCATTAGGACAAGACCCAGGACACATTGGAGGGACTGTGTCTCCTGGCTGGCCTTGGAACACCTCTGGATGAGCTGGTGGCTGTGGCAGGGAATAGGAAAGTCTGGGCTTCCCTGCTTAAGATTGTTACATACTGTGTGAGAAGCGAGAACTTTCTCCTTGTTTTCAGGCCTACGAGAACAAAATGACGCTATTGTGTTCTCACAGACGTGATTGAGGACGGCTTGTGGCTTGTTTTCGACCCTCGGCTGAGAAGAACTTTCTTCTTGGAGAGGTCCAAGAAGAAAGCTCCATTGTGTGATTGGTCGGACAAGCAAGCGACAAGCAGAGTGCTGTCACTTCCTTATTTCCGCAGATGTGAAATTGAACAGATAGTTTTAATAAACAGCTGATTGTGGTGGTGAGAAAGTAAGAAAATGGAAACAACACCACCACGTGCACAACTTCAGAAGTTTACTGCAAATTTGTAATCACTGGATGAACACAGTCAACACCACCAACCACCAACCTTATTACTATGAATAACTCTGTTCCCCATCACCGTACGGTGGACTCCTTCCCTCTGTTCAAATCCAGACTCAAAACTCCTCTGTACAGACGTCTTACTCCACCTAAGTCCATGTACATCAATCCAGTGTTGTTTTCTGTGTTCTGTTTAGTGTTTTTAGCATATTAGCTTACTGTTCTTAATGTTTTGTCTGCTTTGTGCTGTGCCCTTTGGTACTCTGATAAGGCACCTGTCAAATAAAATGTATCAATTATTATTATTATTATTATTATTATTATTATTATCATAGGTATTGATAAGCCTTGGAGCTTTTTAAGATTGTTCATTGCTTCACAGTCTGATGCGACAGAGCTAAGTAGCTAAAAAGGCTACTGCATGTTATTTTTGGTCAGATTTTCATATCCTCCACCCATCCCTCCCCATTCAAAAATTTCTGGTAGGAATAGTAACCTCAAAGCATCTTTCTAATAACTATAACTCTTTCTAAATGTACTCAAACTTCCATTTAAGCTCATCTAGAGAAACAGACAACGATCAGGTAATACACAATGTTGATAAAACAAATAACCAGTCTCATGACTTACTGTAATTGCCAGTGATTGTTGACTTTCTTCTGTATTGATAGGAAGCTTTGAAAGGCCATTGGCTGATGTGACACCCTCCATATCATTTCCATCAATCGCCACTAAAACGCCTGCTGCTGGCGTCCCATCAGGATTCAGAACTTCCACCTACGGTCAAACAAAGATAAAACTACTGAACGAGAAGAGACAGCCATACAGTCGTCCGGAAAACAGAAGAAAACATATGCAGAAGAGTCAGTTTAACTTTAAAAAAGTGAATTAATATGTCTAAGAGATTACTTGCATGATAAGACAAAAAACAACGCAAAGTCCATTAATACATGTCTGTCTGTCAATGTGAAATGATAATGTAGTTTGTTTTATGTTTTTTTAAAAATAAAATATGCAGTAAAATTATTCATGAATCCTTCATGACGTGTAAAATGGTGCTATGTTGATTGCATGCTCAAGCAGCTGCATAAAATATACCTTACCGTAACATCAAAAGACATTCCTGGTTTAAAGTATTTGGGCGTTTTTGTGAAGTGCATGGAGTAACGAGACGTGACAATCTGAATACCCTTCAGTTCTGACTCCACCATCTCACTGCCTGCACAAATAAGAACAGAACGATGCATTTGTGTCACACACAGTCTCTCATACAATTACACAACATGTAAAGTCTGCATTTCACCACACTGGTCCTGCATGCATTTCTGTCTTTCCTCCTAACCTACAATAAAGTATCCCTACAGCTCAAGGAGCAGATGCTACTTCAGTGGTGAAGTCATTTGTATTCCATGATAATAAAACAAGTCTTTTATTTAAGCAGGTGTAAATAACTGCTGTGGATTTAGATTCATGTTCAGATGCATATTAACCATCTGTGTAAACTCCATGAAAGAACAATTAAATAATTGTCAGGACTGTTTTAAAAAGTTTGTAAGCTTGTTCCTTAAATGAATGCAACTGGTAAATTTTAAAGATGATAACTACAACTTTTTTCATCAAAACAATCGTTTTCAGGGCTCCAGACTAACCTTTTTTACACATTGGCCCCTAACTTAAAATTTTATGTACACAAGCAGAATATTTAAGGGTGCACACGCTATATACGACGCAAAGTAAACAGTGACATTTCCTCTTATTTTCAGACTGGAGCAGTAAAGTACAGTAACAGACTGTTTTGTCTTTGCCATGTCTTCCTGCATGTTAAAGGCCCTGTACCTGATTTTATTCTAATCTCTTTCAAAAATGCTTATTACACAGTATAATGCGTGTTAAAAGAGGTAATTTCATAAAAATAAATCACTCATTGATTGCGTATATGCATGAATCCAGGCCCTTTTAGTTTAGGTTTCTAAGGCTGGCGTGACGCTCTCTTCATGCCAATGCGCTTCGTTCTACATAAGTTTCAGTTTCCAATCAGCCACTCACAGCGTTTTCTAACAAGAAGCGCCCTCCTCGCTCACGTGCACGGCAGCACTTGTAAACAGAACCGCATGGTGAATGCCGAAGGGAAAGTGACGATACCTCTGCAAAACAGCCTGAAAGCATCTAAACTGAGGAGGAGAGAGGCTTGAAACGCAGGAGAGACCAAAGAAGGAATAAAGTTCTTGGTGGATTGCACTGAAGGTAGAGAGCAGCTGGACGCCTCGGACTGAATGTGGACTGGAAGTCTGCCGGGACAGGTATTTTTTTCAATAACTTTCTTCTGAGTAACATTTACGTCCTCGGGTGCTGGCGCTGCCTCTGCTGTTCTACGTATATAATACATAGTGATATTTACACCGTAACACGACAAAGCTGTCCATCACTGCTTCTCTAAGTGGCCGGTTAGAAACTTTATCAGGCCGTCATGTTGTAATGTCGCCCTTTAACATCATAACTCGTCATAACTGTGCATCTGTGTACATAACTGTAGTTACGGTAAACTACCGGTTATGATAGAAAATATCATTTAGCTGATCCGCAGCCATTTACTGCAACCAAAACAGTAATTTCACAGGAAGATGCAAGTATTCTCTGAAGAGTTTCTTTGTGCACGAGTATGAAATGTGCACGTTATTTCGTGCATGTTGAGTGGGAGGAGAGAAAAACGAGAGCAGGAGCGTTTCTCACTGGGAGAAACAGTTAGGGGCGGGGCTTACAGTTCAAACTACACTGTTCACCTCACTCACGGTTCGCAAATGTGCAAAATAAGGTATAGCGCCTTTAAGTACGGTGTCCCACAGGTATCATATAGGGCTAGATTGTGCATGCGGGTTTGTTCATGCTGCGCTCCATTTGAACTCGGAAGTCGGACATTACCAGTTCCGAGTAGGAAGTTTCAACTGGAACGCCCCCCTGAAGTCAGATTTCCCACTCGGAAAGTCGGACAATCCTCGCAGCTCCGACTGGACCCCCCAGTTCCCAGTTCCGAGGTAAATGGAACGCAGCATCAGCGTAGCTAACGGCGGCCATCTTGCCTCTAACAGCTCGTACCTTGAACAACACTGATGTCGGTGAGGCGTGTACTATCTAAATAACCACATCTGGCTCAATTTTCAACCGATTTTCAAATGGTTTGATTTCTTATAAACCTCAGAGACGTAGCTATGTTTCTGTATACTTAGATGTGACATATTATGATTTTTCAGGCATTTAAGGACTTAATTCAGTCATCCACATCCAGACTACACAGGTTACTGGCAGCTGCAGCGATCAGTTTAGCTTGTTATGAACAAAGTTTTCTGATAAACATCCACGAACCAGAACAGTTCCACTGACTTTTTGCAGCTCAGGAGGAGTAAGTTCCACCTGACGGCGACTCCTCCTCCACAGTTTCCTCCCGCTCTGGCTGACAGATGTGATTTAGATTTTTTTTTATTACATTGTATGATGTTTGTGGTTTTTAATCTCAAAGCCAAAATAAAAGAAACCCCCTTGAACCCTCATTTCTAAACAACTCAGTTCACAGAACATGGACGTATTAAGGCAACATGGTACAGATGGAGAATTCCCATGGAGACTGTAGAGTAGGTAGAACTCACTGGCCGTGTCCCAAACCGCGCACTTGAGCACTTCAAACACTGTTTTTGAGTGTGTAGTGCACACATGGTGTCATTTAAGCAACAATTTCAGTGCACTGAAAGTACCAGGATGTTGCCCTAATCACGCCCAAAAATGCAGTGCAGAATGAAGCACACTACTCGCACTAAATGGACGCCATCTTGTTGACGTGGAGGAAGAGGCGGGACTTTCAAACTGCCTTCAGAGCTGAATAATGGCGATGAATGACGCGGTGGCGACCCCTGCTGCATCGGAGGCGGTATTGTACTTGATTTAAGTAACGTTTATGAAATGATTTAGACATAATCACTAATGTATATTGTGGCATGCTACCAAGCTGTTCACTCCCTGATGACAGTTATGATCTGGTCGTGTGTTTGAGGCCGCGGTTATACCGGCTCAGTAGAGTTAGCTCTGGTTAGCAGGTAATGCTAGTCCGTCACTTCCTGTAAGTGCAGTGCTCTGTTTGGGTCAGCATTTAGCGACAATAGTGTGCACTATAGATGAAGTACACAGTGCACACTATGCCCTGAATTCCAGTGCACTCAGGAAAGTGCGTGGATTGAGACACAGCCACTGACTTTTCAGCATTGGGTTTAGAAAACCTGTTAAATAACTTAAGGTTGGAAAACGTCCCCAATAGGCTATTTCAGTAGTTGGAAAAAAAAATCAGTGGAACTGTTCTGGTTAGTGGGTGTTTATCAGAAAACTATTTATAACGAGATAAACTGAATGTGAATAAATCTGCAAATTTACTGGTCACACGTGCAAGTAGATGACAAATTTACTTGCACTGTCTCAAATTTTAGGGGAAAAAATGTGATCAGTTAAAGGCAGTCTGGAATCCTGATTTTAAAAAACAAACATCCACAGAATGCCTAAAGGGGTGCAGAATAAAAGTATTCATTTTAACCCAAATTCTTTTTATAGCATATAAATTATAACTTTATCAATTTCGACAGGCTTACAAAGTAAATATTTACATTACTGTGCCAACATGAGATTCTTCCAGAGACCATAAAAAAAAGGGGACGAACCTTCCGCACACGTTTGCCCTGAAGCTCCACCCTTCATGAGCCACTTTGACTTCGTCTGTTGTTTTAAGTCTTAGTTTTTCTGATATTAATATTGTTGTTACTGTTCATTGTTCAGATTGTTCTTATGTTTCATATTTGTTTTAATGTTCTCACTTTTTTCCCCATTGTAAGACCTAATTTCTGTTTTTACCTCCACTCACTGCTTTATTTCGGCAGCTGCTATGTTTAAAGTGTTAAAACACTGCTGTGTTAAAATGGGCAAAGAGCGGCTTCGGGGGCAAATGACCGAAAGCTGACGTACTCTGGGCTAAACGCTAACCAAGCTAACTTGAAACTAACAAGAGCTAACAGAGATTAGCCTCCTTAGCAGCGGGGTAAAGGTAAGACACGCTTAGATTTGCTATTAGCTGCTAAAAACCACCATTGTGGTGCTCTGCTACAGACTGAGACCTGACTGAGAGCAAACAAGGAGCTAACTAGGAGCCACCAGTTGGCAGGCCGACATCCGATCTGACATGAAGTTGACATGAAGGTAAACCTGACCTATTAAACCTAAAATGATTTTTTTTTAAACTAGGCTGTAAACATGTTTATTTCAGCTGTAACATGTTTATTTCTACTGTAATTTATTTCTGCTGTAAACATGTTTATTTTTACTGTAAACATGTTTATTTCTACTGTAATTTATTTCTGCTGTAACATGTTTATTTCTACTGTAATTTATTTCTGCTGTAAACATGTTTATTTTTACTGTAAACATGTTTATTTCTACTGTAATTTATTTCTGCTGTAAACATGTTTATTTCTGCCGTGAACATGTTTATTTCTACTGTAATTTATTTCTGCTGTAAACATGTTTATTTTTACTGTAAACATGTTTATTTCTACTGTAATTTATTTCTGCTGTAAACATGTTTATTTCTGCCGTGAACATGTTTATTTCTACTGTAATTTATTTCTGCTGTAAACATGTTTAATTTTTGCTGTGAAGTTGGCCTTTATAACATGGGAGTCTATTGGGGATTTGCTATGTTTTGGAGCCCCTAGCGGATGAAGGGAGAACTACAAATATTTCTTTCTTCCCGGTCACTTCACAGTTGGCCACCGGAGGTTGCCGCTTGGATTCTTCGCTATTAGCATTAGCTTTGGAGTTGCTAGCTCGATTGCTACATGTAGAGATAACATCTTATTGCCTTACATTTCTGACATTCAAGTGGATAAAAAACAAAAAGCAGGATGAGGACGAAGGTAGCAAAGAACTTCAAAAGCCCCGTGGAGGTTGCTGCTTTCCTCCTGGACATGAAAGATAAACATTTGTTCATGCTAGTTATCGATTAGCTGGTTGTAATGTTGCCAATGCTAAGTGAGTAAGTTAGTGCGCCACCTACTGGCGAGAAGGAATTAAACTTGTAGTTATCACCTTTGAATTAGGATCTCTGCTTCAGTCAGATAAATTTTATATGAATTGTTGAGGTTTTAATTTGTGGTGGGAATGTACTACACTTGGATAATTTTATTAGTATTTTAACTTATTTCATTATAAGTGTTATTATGCACTGGACCAACATAATTAGGAAGTTTAAAATATCAAGTATTTGTAAAATACTTTTAAATATGTAAATATAAGATTGCAGAACTAAAACACAAATTTGATATATTAAAATTTTATGTTAAAATGTGCATTTTAATCAAGCTGACTTTATTTAGCATATACAGTATACATTCATTTAGATACTGTACATTATTTCTTAATTGGTCTAACCAATTGTCACCGAGTGTAATAACGATGTACGCTACAGAAAGAACTGATGACCATCAGTCCTCTTTCTTACCGCCGTCTGTCAGCACGCTGACGGACACAAATATGGAGTTTCCAACAAGATCGCTGATATTTTGGAAAGTTTGTGTGATGTGCTGCCTCTTCAGAGTCAAGAGTCCTTCTCCATTCTGTATCTAGTTTAGCAAAAATAAAAAATGTATTTTAGAATACCATGAATAAATTGGTTAAAGGGATAGTACACCCACAGAATGATGGTCCTTCATTTCTATTCACCCTCATGGTGAGCTAGACTCTGGGGCACTTTTTTAATATCTCAAATGCAGCCGGAGATCCGTTTTTTTCACGTTATCCACCAACTTTCATATCATAGGTATTACCAGCGCTCGAAACATAAAGGTCCATAAAAGTCCACAAAAACTTGTCAATATTCCTCCATACTGCTCGTCCACTGTAATCCAAGTGTCCTGAGTGGGTAGTGTCCAGAATTTACTGGAAACCACATCATAGTATATTTTTAGAGCCTAAACAGTAGAACATCGTACTTCCCCGATGCACGTCTATGTGAGTTCACAACACTACGAAAGCCACAGCAGACCAAACCAGACGAGATCATGCTCTCTTTCTTTCTTTCTTTCTTTCTTTCTTTCTTTTTTTCTCTTTCTTTCTTTCTTTCTTTCTTTCTTTCTTTCTTTCTTTCTTTCTTTCTTTCTTTCTTTCTTTCTTTCTTTCTTTCTTTCTTTCTTTCTATCAATAGCCAACCTCTCTTGTGTTTGTTTGCAGCTCAGTGGCTCCTACGCTGTATTCAGACCAAACGCGATTTGAGTGTCAAAAACCCGCTGAGGGAGGAGCTCCTCCTTTTTCCTTTTCCTGTCACCGGTCTGTCTGCACCATAGCAGATGCAGGAGAGAGAGCGGCTCGGCTTTATGTGATAAATAAAGCAGGGAACGGCGTCGTCGGGTGTCTCTGCTCCGTGTCTGGTTCACCAGATGATTCCAGGTGTTCTGACTGTGATGAGTTTCATCATTTACTCCAGGAGCTGCGCTGGTGAGGGGCGCTTTCAGCCGTCTGATCTGGCCCAGTTTAACGTCCCGCTGTCCCGATGCGGGGCAGCCTTATAAACCCAGTAAATCCCATTACGACAGCAGGTCATCAAACCACTGTTCAGACACCGGGACTGGATGCAGATCACAGTTTATCCTCCTCTGTCTTCAGAGAGAGAGGAGATTCCCCTGGTTCTTCTGGTTATTTCCCGTCCTGTCAGAAAATGTATGTCTGTGTCCGAATGTCCCCCCTCCTCCCTAACCCCTCATTCACTACATAGCAGACTATCTAGTGCCCTCATTCTGCCTGCGATTCGGACACTAAGCTGACTACTTTTTCCTTGCCGCAAATCATGTGATTACCAGCTGTCACCATGGCATTCACGGCGGCACCCATGATGCACGAAAAGATTTAATTCCAAATCAAATCTGTAATTTTCAATTAAGGTATTTTATTTACTTATATTGTGTTTAATCCATTTTTTGTCATTTTTTTCTCTCTTTTTTTCTGCCGCTCGATGTGTGCAACACCTCACGCCATTCAGCTCTCCTGACTGCAATGCATTGTGGTCTATATTGTCCCACCTAGGGACTAGAGTGCCTTGGGAGAGAGAGTGGCGTCAACTCCATTCATCGCAATGGTAAATTTTTCCACAGCAATGGCGGACGGCGGAGTCCGAAAAAGTTCCCGGAAGTTAGCGCTAGCTAACTGCCGCTCTACATATTCCAAAGGAGCAGCTGGTCGAAGCAGCACTTGTCCGAGGTAAAAAACGTTTAAAGAATTAAATTTCATATCAGTGGGGCATCTTAATTAAATCGAAACAAGATATTAAGTACGTTAGCGGATTTTACCCGTCTATATTATAGGATTTAAAGAATATTAACAACTAAAAGTTTAGGATAAGGATAGCATTGTGTGCAACATGCTAATAAATGTAATTTCTGCTCGCTAAATATAACTTAATCCAACTCTGCCGATTTATACTAGTGGCAAGGTTAACATATAGGGAAGTGATTGCAGTTATAAATAGATGTAATATCACTGAGGCTGTGGAATGACTGGTAAAGCTTATGATAAAACACTATCGATTATGACTGCGGTTTTGCAATATCTGATGCCACTGATAAACTGTCTTGCAAATAATAATAGAGGATGGTTATTTTTAATATAAATACTGCTACTATAAATACTATGGTGTTTCTAAAATGCATAAATACTATGGGCAACTATTTTATTTTTCAAAGGCTGATTATACGATTATAACTGGGCAAACAATCAAATCAACAGGTGTGTCTACTGTTATTTTGTTGTAACGCATTGCTCGTTGTTTAATCCTTTAATATAAAACACAACCATTAAGAACCTGAGGTAACTTGACAAATGTGCTACACATCAGTGGCTGATTATGCTGTACTTAACTGACCATTACACTTTTTTCTCTGCCTTGTATTTCCTGCACTAGACAGCATTGCCAGGGTGCAGGGAGATGCTTCATGTGGGACTTCTGCTTATCTCTCTGCACTTGTCCAAGAATGTCCTGAAGCCTCTTCAGCTGCTCTGAGGTTGCCAATGTTGTTTTACAACTGTTCTTGGTTTTTATATGTTTTTTTCTGTTCTTTGTTCTTCATTTAATTAAAAGAATCTAAAAATTTCCTCGTGATGTGGTATTTTCAAGTATGCAAAAGTGCAACTGTTTAGATATGATTACCTAATTTTGTTGTTGTTGCAATCTTTGTTTGTGACAGATAAATTGCTCCTTATGACTTTAGCCACCCAGGTCTTTCTTCTGTCCCTGTCTTTGGGGAAGACATACATTCGGACGCCTTTCTCTGAGCGGTTGGAGCGCCCCCACCATGATGGGGACTATCAAGGACAACATTGGGAATGACAAACAGCTTTACATGCCAAACTGTTTCACATCTGTAGATGAAGTCTTTCAGGAATGCATTGTCTTCAGTGTGTTGTGGGGAGGACTGATTTACTATGCATCAATCAGTAGAGTAAGTTTGTGATAAGCAAGGACAGAACTCAATTTATTTGCAATGCATTAAAATATGCTGTTGCAAGTCCAGACTTGTAGAGAATTTACAAATAATTTTAGTCACCGTTAGCCTGCCTCACTTACATCTGAAAGCTAAAAAAAAGAAAATATTGTGGGTTTTATTGCTGTGATGGAATGATTTAAAGTAACGAGTTCAAAGCCATTCATATTGCATAGATATTCACTAGGAAGAATGGGTAACAAATAGTTGTATATATTTTTTGTAATGAAAATTTAATTTGGTTTCCAGATTTAAACAGTAATCATGATGTTGCAAGATCAGACATAATGCAGTCAGTTGACAAAATCATTTAGTCGCCTGTCTGCTTCACTCAAGTCTGACGGTAAAAAGAGAAAATATTGTGGTTTATTGCTGCCAACGACTGGTTTAGTAACAGTTTAAACACCATTAATATCAGCATATTTACAAGGAGAATAGGTAATAAATAGTTGTAGAACTCAATTTATTTGCAATGAATTAAAATGAAATTTTAAGTGTTAAGTGGCGGACTCTCCAAGGCTAATAGAAACACCGAGACTCCGTCACTCATTAACTATGTTGGATTACTACAAGATCGTAAATGAGTATTGATTTTATTTTCTGTCTGTACTTAAACATTACGAATGTCAATATAGTAAAAAAAGCTATATTTTACTGTAAATATATTAGCTTCTACCACATAACGTTAGCATTTATTGACATTATTTAGCGATTGTTGTGGTTTTCCTAATGTTTAGAATGTCCCGCCAAGCACTTCCGGGAACTGTTTGAGGGTACATGCGGCCAGATTTCTCAACTTCCGTTGACGCCACTCTCTCTCTCTAGGCACTCTACTAGGGACCATCGAAGCTAACTAGTTTTCAAGATGCATTGTGGGTAACTTTCAGTGCACTACTTTTTTCTTTCTAGACATTCGGACACCACTACAAAATGGCGTGATCCCTATAAGGGCCCTATGTAGGGAATAGGGTGGACATTTGGACACAGCCTCCGTCATGACATTGAGTCGCTCTGATTGGTTGAAGCCCTGCGTCAAGATGCCAAAGTTCAGATTTCCCAACTCCAGCATCTGCTGCCCGTGACGTGTGTCGAATGCTGAAAATCTCAAACTACGCACCGTGCCCGATGTGTGTAATGCGCCGCAGGTTTTTTGACGCCTCCTAGACGAACATGGGCCATTGACTTTGCATGTAAACCTGACGCCCAAATGGCATTTGGTCTGAACACACATTAGCACAATGTAAACAGCAAATTTCTTCTTCTTCTTGCATTATTCGCAGAGTAGGTGCTGAACGCCGCAGCTTCCGTGGTGTTGTGAATTTGCATGGATGCACGTTCTACTGTTTAGGCTATAAAAATCTACTAAATGATGTGGTTTCCAGTAAATTATGATGCTACCTCAGAACACTTGGATGAGTAGTACGGAGGAATACTGACAAGTTTTTGTGGACTTCTATGGACCTTTTTGTTTTGAGTGCTGAAACTCCATTATATGAAAGTTGTCGGATAACGAACCCCCCCCCCCTCTCCCTGGATCTCCAGCTGCATTTGAGATATTAAAAAGTGCTCCAGAGTCTTGCTCAGCATGAGGGTGAGTAGAAAATGAAGGCCCATCATTCTGTGGGTGTACTGTCCCTTTAACTAAGTTTGAACACAGATGTGAGATGTTTATCTTTGCATGTATTTTACATTTGTCTGGAAAAGAAAAAAAAATGCAACTGAGAGAAATATCAGAAATGATCAACTGGCTCAGACGGCAGTGGAGGGAAAGTGTGTTTATACCTTTACTCTTTGCAATGAGCTGGGAAAACTCTTCTTTTGGTCCTGATAAACAACTCCAAACACCCCATACGCTGTCCCATGCACCACTTCTCCAAATAGATACCTAGACCCACAAGGACATGTTTGTGTATTTCTCAATGAGCTAAACGATGCATGCAAGAACTTGACACAAAACCCTACAAAGCTACTAATCAAAGTTGGTCTGAATCAATTTAGAATGAAAGAAAATATTCACATACATGGCTTTGATGTCAATGTTGAGTTCTTCACTGTCCACATAGAAGTATGAGCCTCGATGCATCAGCTTAACCTCAAAACTTGGCAGCACTGAGACATTTAACACATTTTTATTGGTGTCCAAGGTCAGGACATTTATCATTAAGGACGTATCATATTATAGGTGTTTTTAATATGAGTTTCACAGATAAGAAGACTTCTGATTTAACTCACCATAGTCTTTGACCTCAAACTCTGAGGAGAAATTCTTCTGTGGTCTGTTGTGGAACTTTGCTACCACGTTCCAAAGTCCAATACTGCAAAGGCAAACACACACATGCGCACAGAGGAACATTTAGACTGGCATGTATTTTGTATTTGTATTTATTGTGGATCCCCGTTAGCTGCAGCAAGATGCTGTTGCTATTCTGCCTGGAGTCCATAGATTCATGCAAAACATGAAAGGAAATTACACTTCAGGAATCAGAGAATCGGAAATATGCATAAAATAGACGATGAAAAAAATAAAACAAAGAAATAAACTGAAAAGATAAAACATGCTATACTAAAACATGAAAATTTCCCCAAATCAGCAATTTACTGTCTGACCTTGAGATTAATAAATCTCACTTCCATCATACAGAATCATCAATAAACAATCCTGTTCATACCACATACACACACACACACACACACACACGTTTGTTTTTATATCCCTGTGGGGTACATCCATTGACATAATGCCATCCGTAGCCCCTTACCCTAAACCTAACGCCCATAACTGATTGCCTAAACCTAACCCTTGTCCGAACCCTAACCTAAACCTAACTGTAACTTAATCTCTAAAACCTAATCTTGACTCTCAAAACGGGATTCGTACCCGTGAGGACCGGGAAAATGTCCCCACAAGGGCAAGACGTCCCCACGGTGATGGTAAAAATCCGGAACATGGTCCCCAAAATGTTGCCAAAATGCGCCCGCACACACACACACACACACACACACATATATATGTGTATATATATAATATTGACCTACATGTATATGCATTAATTACACTGTAAAACTTCAAATCCTACCAAGTATATTTTTCTCATTTCTAGTAAAATATCTCACCACACTCAAAACAAGACAAAATTACCTAAAGAGAAACATTTTAGTGAGATATAAGATCTTGTTTTAAGGTAATGCATCTTATTTCACGAAATCTTATCAAGAAAATTTTGCTTGTTCTATTGGCAGAATTTTTGCTTATTCCAAGCAAAAAAAAAAAAAAAAACAACCTTTTTTTTTCACTTATTTTAAGAATGGCCAAGATTTTTTTTTTTTTTGTAATAATAGAACAAGCTAAATTTTTCTTGATAAGATTTCTGGTAATAAGATGCATTTGTCTAAAAACAAGTTCTTGTATCTCACTAAAATGTTTCTCTTTAGGTAAATTTGTCTTATTTTGAGTGTGATGAGATATTTTGACCAGAAATGAGAAAAACTGTACTTGGTAAGATTTGAGTTTTTGCAGTGTGCATCAGCATTTGAACACGCTACCTGTAAAAAAAAAAAAAAAAACACCTTTCATTGGCTTTACTCCATCTTTACTTTGTACACAGTGCTAATTATAGTATGACACATAGATTACTTTGACATACTTGGAAAGCATCACATAAAAACCCCTCTTCCGGAATCAAAGACACCTAAATAAAATGTAATACCTGGTCATCTCAGCGAGTTGGAAATCTCCAGTGTGGATGCCTGATCTCAGTGAGACTTGACCAACAGGTAAAATGGTGCCTTCAGGGCTCTAAAATGAGAAATGTTTTAACAACTGTTTACTAGTTCATGGATAAATTCATGCTTAAAAAACAAAAACTCTGATAATTCATTTGCCCATCTGTTAGTCTGATTAGTTTATCATGTTATTTTATCTTAGTAATCTCACATGTATTTTGCCATTCAGTAAAGATGCACCAATCCAGTTTTTTTCCGATCCAATCAAATACTGACACACTGTAAATTGTAATATTGGTTTTAATAGAATCTATCTAGATAGAACTTAATTTTAACGTTGTTGTTAGTAATACTTATTTCAAATAAGTTGCAAGAACTTTGGAGGGCAACATGTTCAAAAACTTAATTCACTTAAGTTGAATCAGCTTAATTGAGTACAAGGAAATTAGGGATGGTGAGGGAGCAGGTTTCCCACAATGCAGTTCACTTCTTTTAACAATAAATTGACGATAATTCACAAATGGGGGATTTATAAATGATATAGTGTCATGTGGCTGCTCTCAATTTGTTAGTTTATTCCTGTGTTTGACTGCTGCACCGCGACAGAGACGTAGGTGGTCTGACATTAGTTGTAGCTAAAACCCACCTGGGCTAGATTCTTGTTACAAAGTGAGAGCAATTTTTATCAATTACTTTAAGTAAGGTGAACTTGAAGTCATCAGGTTGGTAAAAAAAAATAAAAGGAAAATAGTGTGAAACATCGCATCTAATTTATGTGAAATTGATCACATCGCGTTTCTTACCTAGCATCATTCACTTACAGCTTAATCAGATTTATTAAGTTCAAAAAGTTCTACAAACTTAAATCATTTCAGTTTATTCTATATTACTCCTATTACTGAATACTTAATTTTTTTGATGCAGAAAATTTGCATTTTTTTAAGTAAAGCCAACTCATTAGAATTTACAGTGTACCTGGGCTGAACATATCGGCTGATACCCGATACCGATCCAATACTGTTGAATAAACTGTATACCTTGTCATGTGATGAAGACATCAAGCTTGACATAAACATTTAGCCTTTTTTAAAAGAAAAAAAAGTAACAAATTAAGACAGATATAAATTGATACACTGAAATATCATGATATTTTCATATCCCGATTTCATATTGATATTTAAAAACGCAATATTGATCTATTTTACCAACAAAATCTCGCAAGATTTCACGAAAACCCGCAAAGATTTTGTAACAAAACGACAAAATCGCACAAGATTTCATTAGTAAATTTGATTGATATCATGTTTTGAAATATCAACATATCGGCATATAAAAATATTGCACTATTTCAGTGTATTGATATTTTTCCCACCCCTACTATAAATCTACTTAATATTATTTATTAACAAATAACAAAGTGTACATTAATTATGATATTAATAAAAACAGAACCCATGCTCTTAACTCAACAAGAAGTTGGCTAAAGTGTTAATCAGGCAGGTTACTGAAAATCAACTGTATGTGATATCAAACCATCTTTTCTTTATTTATATTTTTTTCATTTATTTGCCTAAATAGGGGGCAGAATTTTTTTTTCCCATCTCTTTTTCCTTTGCAATCATGGAAGTGTTCATTTGAAAATGTAGAGTGCATTTATGTACAAATTATGTTGTCCGCCTTCATGAAGGAACAAAGGAACAAATAGATAAATAAAACTTTGAACTCATAGGGTTCCAAAGTTTAATGTCTCGCCATGAAACACGAAACTGATATGCAGTAACTTACCAGATAACTGGTGCCTAGAATGGGTTGATCTCCAACAAACGTGCCCTAGATGTTGACAGGTTTGCCTTGAACTTTTTCTTTTTTTTTCTTTTTTTTTTTTTTTTGTTTACATATTTTCAAGACATCATAGCAAAGAGTGTATAACACCAAGAGGCGACACTACTGTGTTTTTGGAAACACGTCCACCATTGTGGATTGATACAGACTTCATTCTGGAAATATCCCTGTTACAAATTAGTCGTTACAGAGACAATGAGCGACAATGAGCTATCCTATGGATCACCACGAGCATCCGGGAATTTTCGCCAAATTCGTCACATCCGGTTAGGTAGGAGGTGAAAACATGGCTTCGTTGCATAGGGGAGCCACTGAATTACTCACCAATCTTCGTTTATTCTACTTTGGAAATACCGAGAAGTCCCGCTGCGTATGGCTGCCATAAACATATCTATCACACGGACAAGAGAAGATGTTTGTTCCAGTTCCCAAAACAACAGAAAAAGTCCCGAACAACATGCTAAGTGGCTAGCTGCTATCAAGCCCATAAATGCTGACAGTTCACGATGGAAACCATGGAAACATCTAACAATATGTTCGAATCACTTTGTGACTGATAAAAAAAGCATATTGTGGTCTTACTTATTAAACCCGTCACGTATGTTATGAGAGGCTGAGACGAGGCAGTTCGAGTCCAGTAAAAGATCGCTGGACCCGAACTGGCTCGTCTCAGCCTCTCATAACATACGCGAGAACATTCATCCACGGCTACAAAGCAGCATCATGCGCTGCTGTTCAACACGTCCACCATGAAGATCCACAGATGACAGCAGCCACGACTTCACACAACACAGTTAAACTATCTCCATGCATGCAAGGGCAAAAATATAAAAACTCTTTTCTTCTGCTTTAACACTAATGGATGAAAACAGTAACTCAGGACTGAGGCAAGAGTTAAGGACATCATTTTATTGTATTTATTTTATTTTATTTTTGCTCTCTGACCGTATCAAATGTTTCCAGCAGGGATCGATGCGGTTGCATTCAGTATAACAGTCTGTGCTCACGGCAGTCGTGTCAAAATGACTCGGCGTTTAATGACGCTTCGGTTTTTACATCCCTATTAATGTTTATCATCGATGGATGTTGAAAAGTCCTGGAAATGGATGTTGGACTGCTTCAGAGCAAAAGAAAAACAGCCTGGTGCGCTCCAATGACTTGACTTTCCAGCTTAAGACACTGTCGTCGGAAACAAAGATCCTCGCCCGTTAAGTATTTCCGGTCAAAAAACAAGGAAGTGTGAAAAAGGTCTATTAATTGTCACAATTATCAGTACTAACACTTGGAAGGTTTGGATTAGTGTACCATGCAGACGCCAGCAGGCACAATTTTCAATTGCGTTGCACTGGATTAAATGTTTTTTGTTTTAAGTGTTATGCTGTGCCTTGGATTGCTCATTTGATTTTTAAAGCTTATTGAAAGAACACTTTTGGCATCTACCTGGAAATGGCATACAAGTTGATATTAAAATAATTATGAAAATGATTAGTTTACAGGCCAATATTTTGAAATTTAATTTGTATTAATTTTATAATGATTTAATACATTAGTATAATGACATACACATTTGTATAATATAATTGTAATAAAATTAAAATAAAATTAAATTGAAATGAAATTATGATACATTTTATAATAATTATAATATAGACATGGGCTATATTACATCTCCACGAGGATTAGTGGGATTGTTGAAAACAGCCTATTAGGATAGTTTGGAATGATTTTTGAATAAAAATGAATTCATGACCACTGGTGGTGGGAATGGGTGTAATTACCCAGCCATCACGTTCATGTGGGGCCCATAAGGGTTCAGTTTTCACTGCATATGAGGGGCCCAAGTGGGTTTTTCCACAGTTTCCATGGTGGCCACACCTGTGTTTGTCAATATAGCCTATAAGTATTTGAATGGGCCTTGATGAGCTTGAACTGGGCAAATTTGCAGATCTCATGTAGTTTCAGTTACATGGGCCACATATCCCATATGTGGAAACCAACATGGGCAAACACAGGTGGGGCTACCATGGAAACCGTGGACAAACCCACTTGGGTTCCTCATTTTCAGCCAAAATTGAACCCTTATGGCCCCCACATGGACGTCCGGGCTGGGTACCTTCCTCTCGATAGGCTTGCTATGTGTTAATGTGTTTTAACAAAAGTTAAGAAATTTTAAGCTTTTAAAAATGTTGTTACTGTGTTTATTAGATCTGTACAATACAGATAAACTGCTCATATCAGTCCAAATGGGTCCATGGGTGAGAATTGTTGCAATGGAGCGTTGTATCGCCGTTGTGTCGCCTCTTAGTGTTAAAAACAGAAAGTGACTTATCCTAAAGCCTTAATGACCTGCATCTCTTTAAAAACCCTTAAGTGAGCAGACTTTTCTCCAGGAAAAGGAGAGAATGCATTGGTACGGTGCATAGGCTGGAGTGGCGCCGAAAGTGTGAGGCCCTTTAATGCCACTTGCGACTTTAATTCAATTGTATTATAATTGGATTGAAATTAATAAAATTTCTTTTACATAATCTTGATTACTGGTACTGGTGCATTTGTTGTGAATTAGGGCTACAAGAACTGGATTAAATTGAGTATTGATATGTGCATATTGGTGATAAAATGCATACCACAAACTCTATGGCAACAGAAGCATCCGTTAGGGTTTCGTCATCCCGCTCTGCAGGCTCCATGGTGGGTGTTAGTGCAAATATTCTGTAATAGACTGAAATAAATATTACCCTCACACAAAATGTTCTAAATCTAGCTGTGCTGATTTCACCTGTCCCTTCCTATTAAAAGATGGACTCAGAAAATATACTTCTTAGGGGCCGATTCATTCAGTTAACTGTTACTGAGATCAAATCCAAGCTACTGATTTTATTTCAGTAGAGATTCTAAACTGACGGGAAACACAAAAATCTTTCTTTGGACACAGACTAGGAGATGTTAAAAAACACCATGCTTGAACTTATGTCAGGGAATTTGCTGAATGCTTGAATGTTGGATATAAAAGAACTCTTCATTTATTATGCCATGTTAATATTGCCATGTTGCCATGTTAATGCCATGTTTTATTGAATTTCCCTTCTGGGATAAAGTATTTTTCATTTAATTTGATTTCATGTTACAAACAGTTTAGAGTAAGTAGTTGTTTCCATGAAAACTGTCTGTAGCCCAAAATGAACAATTTCACTTCTTCAAACACTGCAAAAAATCAAATCTTAGCCAGTATATTTTTCTAATTTCTAGTCAAAATTTCTCATCACACTCAAAATAAGACAAAATCACCTAAAGAGAAACATTTCAGGGAGATATAGGGACTCGTTTTAAGGCAAGAAATCTTATCAAGAAAATTTTGCTTGGTTCCCTTTATGCTCTTTTTAACGGCATGAAAGGTATTACAACATGGATGGACTTAAATTTCTTACTGTTAAATAAAAGCAAAACTGAAATTGCCCTGTTTGGTCGCCCTGATATAGTCCAGGTCCTCGCCAGCTCCCTTGGCCCTTTAGTGCCCTACATTCCATCCCAGGCAAGGAATCTTAGTGTTACTATTGAAGGGGCTCCGTGGTCAAGGCCAGCTTTTTCCAGCTCCGGCTCCTGACCAAAGTCAAACCCCATCTAAAAAGAGCTGACCTGGAAAAAGTTGTCCATGCGTTTGTTACATCACGTTTGGACGATTGCAACTCCATGCACGTTGGTGTTGGCCAGGCAGAACTGAACCGTCTGCAGCTGGTCCAGAATGCAGCGGCTCGTCTCCCAACTGGAGCAAAGAAACACGAGCACGTTACGCCGGTGCTTTCACTTCACTGGCTTCCGGTTAGGTTCAGAGTTGATTTTAAGATTCTTTTATTTGTTTTTGAGTCTTTGAATGGACTGGCCCCAGAACATTTATCTGACCTTGTGAGGGTGCATCAGCCCCCGAGAGCCTCTAGGTCAGCTGACCAGTTGGTCCTGGACGTCCCTCGATCCCTCATGAAAACCAGAGGAGGTCGAGCCTTTGCACTTGTGGCTCCCAGGCTGAGGAATGCATTGCTTCTCTCTGTGAAGTCGGCCAACAGCCTTCCCATTTTTTAAAATGTGCCTTAAAGTGCTGATGACACATTTTTTACATTTTTTGCCATGTTTTATCGACCAAAGCGTCCTTCATTGCGTGGGTCATTGCGGTTTTTAAGTTCCTTTTCCAGTTTTACAGACAAACAGTAACGACCTAGCCTTCAAATTGTTTTGACAGTTAATGGTTAAAAGCTCGTAAGTGCAGCGTTAGTTTATTTAGGTTTCCTGCAGATTCAGGATTTTATTTTGAAGAGGATAAGGAAGCAGATCGGAGTCGTACTCACCGGGAAACAGGCAGCAACCGGACTTCTCTGCTCATCTAGAGCATCTGTTCACTGAAACTTCAGGAACCATGTTGAGACTTCTAACACAATGAAACTGCGATCATCCCCTCGGAAATCTTCTTTTTCATCCATCGTTGCTTCATCACATCGGTCATACAGCTCCTCCGATCGGCAGACAGCTGCGCCTCGGTTATATGAACTTCCCCGGTCATCAGATCTCCTCCAGCTGCTTCCAAACATGCATCCTTCCCTCCATCCTCATCTTTAGAAACGGGAACTATTTAAAACTAGACTGTAATCATGTAAATTATCTTCTCATTTTTGAAAGGCTGCCGTTAGCTGCGAACTACCGCAGGGGGCAAGTGCCTCGTTCTGTCACTCCTGGATCTACTGTTTGTCAAACCGCTGCAACTCATCGAGTTGTGGGTCTGCTTGTGTTGTTCCGGGTCGCTCCTCACAGTTCTGGTTCCCTCGATGTGGTCTTGCAGGCTTTTAGCTGAACCAGGGGACTTGAGGCTGGAGACCGACTGTAGGCAGCTGGCTACAGTTCTACTCTGGTTTTAGCTTGTTAAATGTGATTTCCCCAAATTCCTCAGCATTATCACACTTTTCTGAACTGGCTGATGATCCAGCACACAATCCAGTTCCAATCTAGCTGTTCTGGAACATCTTTCATGTTTTCCACAGCTCAGATTATACATGTAACTCAATGGGCGAACCGCAACTTTGTACAGTCGCTGACAACACAATATAGTGGCTCGTTTCGCGACTGAAAAGCTATTAGCCTTTAGCCGAGCCTCCAAAACATCTGATATTTATGTAAATACACGTCTGATTAACTTCTAACTGCATAGAGCTACTGATTTTGTCTTGGTGTGTTGTTGTATGACAAAGTTACTTGAAGTTAAGGTCGTGTCATCAGCACTTATGATTTGACATTTTTCTCCATGTTTTATCGACCAAAACGTTCCTCATGATAATCTGTGTAACAGAAACAGGCACAGCTGCTTTAATGAGTTATTAAAGACACACAACGGAACTTTTAGACCTTAAAAATCTGTGTTTCTGACTTGTTTTGATGTCACACCAACATTCATTATGCGCATTTTCGAGCTGTCAGTGCCCAGAGGCGTCCCGGGGCTCAGAAACAGCACTATGTAAGATTCCCATCCGGGACGCGACCGTGACGTTGCAGCCAACTATTGGTTGCAGCACCGCGTCACTCACTAGCAACCGGATGTAAACGAGGTATCAACATCGCGGGTGTTTTGAATGCGCATCATGTCGAATTCGGTAAAGAAACGCAAGGAAACATCACCGGAGGAAGAGAGGAAAAGAAACAGAGGAAGGGACAGAACAAGAGTCAAGATAAGACTGTCTTTTACTGGCTGGAGTGAGCTTACAGTACAGGTACGAACAAGATGGATGCTAGTTTAGCCGCCGATAGGGGGCGTGTCACTGAGAAAACTGCTAAAAGTTCCGTTGTGTGTCTTTAAAAAACATGGCTGCATTTCAGCATCTGACCAGACTGAGGCGCTGTTCACAGAAACTGGACATGATGTTACAAGTAAGACCTCTACACGGCTGTCAGTCGGTATTTTAATGGGTTTATTGTAGTTTTTAAGTTCCTTTTCCAGTTTTACAGACGGACAGTCTTCTGTTTTATTGTTGTTTTATTGTTTAAAAGATCGGGACGGTGTTAGTTTATTTATGTTTTCTACGGATCATAAATACATTAGAAGAGGATAAAATAGGTGCTTTTACTGGTGTTTAGCTGTAGGAGCCTCCTGCAGCCTCTGCCAGTAAAATTCCCGTCTGCAGACACTGTTTACTGGACATGGTGAGACTTTAACACATGGAGCTGCAGTCACGTCTGCTGGATTGTTCTTCATTCATCAGTGTTTGCTTCACAAAGCTGTGATATCCAGCTGTCCACAGCTGGATATCACAGCTAGATATTAGCTTGCGGCAAACTCTCCGCGAGCTAATATCCAGCTGCCTCTCCACACTGACTGCCGTGTACCGTGCTGGTCTTGGTCCGCTTGGTGCTGGTCTAAGCAGCTCTTTAACAGTTGTGGGTCCGCTTGGTGCTGGTCTGGGTCCAGCACCAAGCGGACCAAGACCAGCACGGTACACGGCAGTCAGTGTCAGCTAGATATTAGCTTGCGGCAAACTCTCCGCGAGCTAATATCCAGCTGCCTCTCCACACTGACTGCCGTGTACCGTGCTGGTCTTGGTCCGCTTGGTGCTGGTCTAAGCAGCTCTTTAACAGTTGTGGGTCCGCTTGGTGCTGGTCTGGGTCTCCTTACGGTTCTCAGTCCGCTCTGTGGTGGTCTCTTGCATGCTGGAGCTGAACCAGTGGACCGGGCTCTGTGAGAAGGTCTTGGAGCTGACTTACAGTTCTAGTCTGGTACTAACCTGTTGTCTCCATCTCCGTCTGCATCGCACTCTTCTGAACTGGCTGATGATCCACCACACAAACCAGTTTCAGTTCAGCTGTTCTGGAGCATCTTTCGTGTTTTCCACTGTTTTGATTTTACATGTAAATCAATTAACCAAATGCGACCGTCTGATCTCGTAACATAGTGTCATAGAGAGGCTAATATGCTGACAGCTCGCGAGTTTTGGCTTTTTAACATCAGATATTAACATGAATATAAGTCTGATTGACTTCTAACTGCACAAAACTACTTGTTTTGTTTTGTTGTATTGTTCGACTGCTAAATTACTTGAAGTTAAGGTCGTGTCATCAGCACTTTAAGACCCACTTGTTCACCCTTCGGCTGAGCAGAGTCACTTTTTGACTTTCATACTATAATTTACTTTTATCTGTTTATTTCTACAGTTTTTTGTGTTGCATTTTATTCATTCATTGTTGACTTCTATTCTATAAAACACTTGGCCTTTGACCAAATGTGCAAGTAAATAAAGATGACATTAACATTGGCATTGACAATGAAATCTTTCTCTTCAGGTTATTTTGTCTTATTTTGAGTGTGATGATAATTTGACTAGAAGTTTCTAGCCGTAAAAGTGTCTGAAACCTAAAATAACAGGAAAGGATGATTTAATGGAGGTGTGCTGTTCTTGCAAACTCACCTTTGCTGTTGGGTGTGTAGATGGTCTTGTCAGTCTGGATGAAGATAAAACCGGAGTGGAAGGACACTAAGACGACTTTTCTCTAAGTTCACATCTGGGAAGTGAGCTTGCAGGTAAACATACTGCTTCATGTTGGGATCTTGTCTGAATTCTGCAGCTGGAATCTGAAACCAGTATGAAGAGACATATGCAGTGATGTGAAGAATCAAAGGACGTCATGTGTCGTTATTGTTTAGATGGAAATGGTGATGATGATTTCTTTGTAGGAGTGATCAAGTCAAACATGGCCTTAAGCATTAATGGCTCTTCATGGGTTAACCAGTTATACACAGCAATTAAAGTGAAATGCAACAGATGGGGGAGCCCTAAAATTCGATGTTGCGGCGCTGTAGGAAAAATTGTGTAAAATTTTGCAAAATGATTGCATAAAGACCTATATTAGCCTTATTGGTTGGATTAGCAACCGAACATGTCTAACTAACATAAAGAAATACAGTACAGACTCTGGCCCCTCCGCCGACACTTTCCGCCATAACAAGACAGGATCAGGCAGACCGTGGTCAAGCAGCCCCTCGCAGGGCGCACCTTCGCAGCAAGAAAACGGTGACATGAGGAAAGATGGGTAGGTGGTAAAAAGAGGTCTCTAAACTCTCCACGTACACAGGTGGAGAGCATAGAGACAAAAAAAGACACACCAATACATAGAAGCACGAACTAAGGCAATCACAACATGAAAGACACACTGTGGGCAGAAGGGAGGAATCCCTCCAGACAGCTAGCCGGGGACGCCCTGCACCCTCCAGGCCCAGTCTGTCCAGAATGGCGGAAAAGAGAGTGGGCAACGGAAGCGTTGAGTCTTAGGGTTGTGTGTGTAGGGCTCTTGTGTCCGTGGATGCGTGTGTGTGTGTGTGTGTCAGGCTGTGAACCCGCCTGAGTTCACACCCAGTCTCTGTCCACAGATGTTATGGTGGCCTTGGGGGTCCTGGCCAGGTGGTCCACATTCCCGTGAGAGATGTGCGGGGAGGGCAGGAAGGGATGCTGAGAGTCCATTCACATAACTTTCTCGGGGAGTTTGCAGAAACAGCCCGTGTTAACTTAAACACAGGCCTCTCCTCAGGGTAGCAAAGCAGATAACAGAAAGATGTTTTGAAACAGGTCAGACGTGGTGGTGTCTGCCTTGAGTCCGTAACAGGTCTCCATGGCAGCATCAATCAGCCGAATCAGGGTCAATTTTCCAGGAGCCGTGCCAGCTGCTCCACCGATGTTCCCACGCGGACGAGATCCGGAACCGCAGCCAGCGTGCCAAGCTGGGCCTGAATGGCATCTAGCCTGCGATGAATCTCATGCAACGCCAGAGTCTGAGTGTTAATAGCATGGCTCATCCCCACACAAATGTCAGGCAGCGTGCCAGTAGCTGCCAGCAGCCCCTCCAACTTTGCGATAAAACCAGGAAATGCCCACACCAATCAGCAGGAACCCGAAGCTATCGGCAATCCAAATAGGTAGAGATCTTCAACGTCCTC